>JAHWFP010085175.1:0-13036 GCA_023313725.1 Lithobius niger | reverse complement strand
GATTTTGTGATGTTCTTGGGATCAAAGAAATAATATTAATAAACAAAAACGTATCGTTAAAAATTAAAAGTAAGGGTCTAAAAGTCAAAACCTGTAAGGAACACGGACAAGCTTTGACTGTAAGGGTCTAGGTGTCAAATTTGGCCAGTAAGACACTGCTAAGCATTAGACCCTTACTACCCGGTTTTTGAGGAACAGCTGTCCGAGATCGTCCTATAAAGACCCATGAGATGATCCAATGATAGGGGGCGTGGGTTTCCTACATTGCTTTAGGTTGACATTTTTCCGGTTTGGTAACATGGCAGCGATTCCAAGCAAGACAACCTGCTACAAGCGTAAGCGTAGTTCAGTAAGCCACCTTTATGCACTTACGTTTGATCGAAGTGAAACGGAGAGATTAACGTGCTATGCAAGTGATCTGGGGGCGAACTGGGTAGCCGGTTCGAATCCGGGTCATGCCACTTCGATTTAACGTAAGTGCATAAAGGTGGCTTACTGAACTACGTTACTTATGATTTTCGCTGTTGGCTAATTTCCAATTTTCCTTACTAAGTCATTAACATGATCACCGGGTAGTAAGGGTCTAATGCTTAGCAGTGTCTTACTGGCCAAATTTGACACCTAGACCCTTACAGTCAAAGCTTGTCCGTGTTCCTTACAGGTTTTGACTTTTAGACCCTTACTTTTAATTTTTAACGATACGTTTTTGTTTATTAATCCGTGTTACTTTGAGAATTGTAATAAATAGGTGCGGTGGTGGATGAGGGGTGGGGTATGTGTGACACCTTTATAATTAATTTGTTGTTTGTTTTGTTGTAGCAAATTAGACCGTTTTTAAAAATCTTTATGATGCTGGATGAATACATTCCAACCCATTAACATTGCAATACATTAACTCATTCCAATCCAGACGCTCATAGGGGTCCACTTTTCGCAGCTAGACGCTCAGAGGAATCCACTTTTTATACGCAAAAAAGCATGAGTTAATGCGTAGAACGGTAACGCGATTCGATCTCGCATCGCTTGACTTGTAGCCCAAGCCTCTAACAACTCGGCCGTGCTTTGATCGCTTCTTTAGGGTTCCCAGGGAGCCCTTATGAAGTTCGCTTTCGGTCGGTGGCTTGACTTAGTCAGGGCGCGTTTATGCAACGACTCTCCTTTGCATTCTCGCAGCTAGAATTTAATCGTAACGGCAAATTTTTTTTTGCTCCCTGGATTAGCCAAATGCGACATCATTTGAGCAAATGCTTGCAGTCTTATTATCCGTGACAATAAGATAAAGAATTTCTCCTGACGAAACGGATTTCTTAGTCGCTTCTGAACTCACATATTGACTGTTTTCGTTGCGAGCCGGCAGAGTTAAAGCCGCCGCCATGTTGGAATTTCAGATGATTTCTAGTTTATAGCTGCGAGAAGGCGAAGGCGAGTCGTTTCGTCAATGCGCCCTTAACGCAAGACGAATCGCTTTTGCATTTTCGCAGCTGGCCTTTAATCTTGATAACAAAGGCGACGTTGCCGTGGTAAGAATGCCACCTGAATTGGATAAATCCGACCGACCTCGTTTGAGTAAATGCTTAGCAGTCTTACAATCCGCTGACAAGAATAAGAATTCTTCCTGACGAAAGTATTTTCCCAGTCGCTTCTAAACACACATTATTGACTGTTTTGTTGCGAGTCGGCGGAGCTAAACCCGCCGCCGTGTTGGCATTTCAGATGATTTCTAGCTTCTAGCTGCGAGGATGCAAAGGTGAGCCGTTTCGTCTTCTTACTTAGGCCTACGTCATGCGGTATGGAAAGGCTATTATATCTTTCCTAGAGGAGGCCCGAGCCACGCACGGAACATAACCCACCAACTAATGGAAACCCACCAAAAATTGGAAACCCGACCAACCAGATTTTTGAGCATACTGGTTAACAATACGCTGATTTTCGTTCAATTCGCACATTCAATCAGCAACCCTAAGCCCAATGCAGCCCCCGGACCCCCTTTTTTTGGACCCGGTCTCCAGGCACTGATATTTGAATAATTCTACGGGGGATAAATACATACTTTTGTAGAACAAATTTGAAACCTTTAGCTCGGTGGCTTTGGTATTTTTTCCCCCGGAAGTGGCAGAAAGTAAATCGTCGACATACGTGCCTCGTATAGGGTTTTGTTTTCATTTACCGAGGTCTTATCGTTGCCCATCACTTTGCAGCTTATCAATGATAAGCGTTGTGCACAGTAAGTTAAAATGATTGTTTGAATCTCTCTTAAAAGTTGGGCCTTAGGGCTTCGTCGGGCAGGTGACCGGAAGTGGTTAACACTCGCTAAAACCCTCTGAACTCTTTAAAAATAGTAGTCTTGAGTTCAACGATCTTATTATCTATTGTGTGAATGGTGTATCTTGAGTCCTGCAAGTATTTTGTGAGCGGCTACGTCTTCCTGGAGGGGGTGGCTTCGATGGCCGCCATTTTAATCGATTTTAATCGATGGCCGCCATTGTTTTTGTAACCATCTTGGATATCAACAAGGCACTCTGCTACTGAAAACGTACAATCGGTTATCTGTGTTCGTTCTGCGGAGAACTCAAGATAGGCCGCGGACACTATAGATTGTTACCAAAACAGCGAGAAGGTAAAATGTACACGACGATAACAAATAGGTCGTCTTTGCTGAATGGTAGCAGAGCTCATCCTAGTTCTCTGAAAAACCTGATCTGGTCAATGAGTGGAAACGGGTTGATGGCACATCCTCCCTAGTCTGTGCCGACCAGGGTACCGATTTTGTGCATCGGCCTATATGAAATCTCCTCTGGCCCTCTTATGGCCCCCTACGATCGGTAATCTCCTGGTTCGAATCCCTGTGATTTCCCCTTTCTGCACAAGGTTTCATTCCCTGTCAGAAACGCCAAAATAATAACACTTATTGTCAACAATCCAATGCTCTCCTTGCCCGTAGTCTAGGGTACGATGCTGGGTGTCCGGTCGGGGGTCGGGTGGGGGGGCTTCCTCCGTACTGGGACTCGAGCGTGGGAGGATGTCCTCTCACTTCGATTGCTGAGTACAATCTGATCTAGTGGCGCAAAATCTACTCCCTTATATACGTGCGGTGCGTATCCAGTTGTACGTGGCCGTTTTCATTGGGACCTAGAATCACTCACAAGCCTAGCTTGGGATCTGGCTCTGCATCACTGGATGGCGACCGAGTGCACCGTGGTGCATGTGGTGCGTATGATAAACTACGCACAAGGTGCACCTTTACCAAATGTAACACGTTACGTAGTAATGTTCAAAATTGAGCCGGTTCATGTACACAAGCAGTTTCCTTCGGATGACGTAAGGTTCCAAGAATTTTATTAAAAAAAAAAATTAGCTGAAGAAAAAGGAGTAGAGGAAAAAGTTGACTTATTAAAGAAACTCTCGGTTCTTTAAATTTCTTTTTCATTTTGCCGGGTGCGCGACCAAGTGATTTGTTTCTATGGAAACAATACGAAAATAAAAGAAAGTTCGCAGTTTCTGGGAATGCGCTCTTCCTGTTTTGGCACATCCATCGGCTCGAGGATATTGATAATCTTTGTCTGCAGCGCGTCTCGTTGTGCCGGGTGCGTCGCCTTGAATGCTTCTTCTTTTAGATTTAGTCGCTAGGCGTAAATCTGGAACCGGCGCTGTATAGAATCTTTTCAAGGGATTTCAAAGTCGTCTGTCTAGGGATCTGTACTGATGGGATTAGAAGTGTCTGGGACGAGTTCACGGATTCAGGGGTAAAGGCAGTTTTCTCATATTCATTTCCTTACCCAAGTTCCCAAATTAAAACGTGACGCGAGAGAAAAAACAAACAAAACAGGGTGGCGTTCGACCTGGAAACAAGGGAAAACCTTGCAATTTCAAGGAATTTATCAAGTCTGAAAAAGTCAGGGAACAGGAAATTTTCCTGATATACAGGGTGATCCATAAAAAACTGACGACCCAAAATTTTTAATTCCAATATTTCTAGTTAGCACCCCTCAGAACCAGGATAGGACAGAAATCAAATCTAATGAAACGGAAGATTTCTGTCTTCTCCTGGTTTTGAGGGATGCTAACTAGAAAAGTTGGAATTAAAAATTTTGGGTCGTCAGTTTTTTGTGGACCACCCCGTATACTGAATGTCAGGGAATTTCTACACTTTTCGGAAGCATTCCTGATAAAGCTTGGATTGGCTTACCGTTTCAATTTTCGCAAAGAAGATTAAAATTGCGAGCGGTGGTAGAAAAATCACACAAAACGCCCACTGACAGGGCCGAAAAGACTCGCAAGCAAGAGAACACACGTTATTAAATTTTTAGCGCTCGTAATTTTCAGAGCTCGTAAATCTAAAGGAGACAATTTCTAATACCTCCATTGATTCGTGACTGAGTGTAGTTTGTGCCATTAGGTGCGGGGAGTGCAAATTTATTTTGGACAATTAATGCTGCAGAGCATTGGGAGTTCGAAATATTGATAATGCTAAGGCTATCTCCCGAACCAACACTAAATATGCAGTTGTTAAACGTTGCTTAGAATCTGAACATAACATACTGGTTAGCAACACTGAGATCGTATATTGTGAACCTTGCGAAAAAATTGGGCTTAATCTTAAGGCTTACACCATTGATGTGAATGTTAACCGTGCCATGGATAATGTAAAAAAATTTCCTGACATGGATGGATCTTTTCGATCAACTCCTATTAACCGTATCCGAGTGCGGGTTTTAGCTGTGGAATCATGGTCTTGTGACGTTGATTTAAAAAATGGCGCCACACTGCTGCAGTGTTAATTGCTTTCCCATTTTCCTGGGACCTTTTATTGCGTGCTTGACTTGGTAAGTATTGGATAAGGTGGGTAGGTGGGTGTGTTTCACAGCTTGCTTCATTTTCTCATTGTCAATTGTTTGTTTTGTTTAGGTTATCAAAACACATAAATGACGAGTGCGGAAAATTTAATAACGTGTGTTCTCTTGCTTGCGAGTCTTTTCGGCCCTGTCACTGGGCATCTTGTGTCATTTTTCAATTTTCGATTGGGTGGAAAGAATTATTAGTGACGATTATATTACCAGTACCGGTTTAAGGCAGTTGGATTTTGATTTAGTGATGTTACGGTGAAATATGAAACAATAATTAATTTAGTCCTATTGCACCTATACCTTCAAGCAACATAAAAAAAATAAAAACTCAGGAAAAAGTGTCACTTTTGGTCTGGAAAACCTGGAAAAATCAGGGAATTTCGTCATGAGGTTTTGAACGCCGCCACGCTCAGCTTAGACCCAGCCCATACTATGAGATTTGTTAGAAGCGCAAAAGAGTGATGAGATATGTTCCTTCACGTTGTGGTACAGTTACGTCAAATGTCAACCGTTACTGCAGTGCCAATTAATTAATTATTACGTATAAATTACGTATTCTTACGTGTAAATTATTACGTTTGTGATTTTCGCTGTTGGCTAATTTCCAATTTTCCTTAATTTTCTTAAACGAACGCCCGTTGTAGCTTCTATACGTTAATATTGATCCTATCTGGCTTTTCATCTGTCGTAATTGCTGAGAAAAGAAGAAAACATGTCTGGGTTTGATTTGGGTTGGATAGGCTTGCCTTGTAGAATTGGTTACCTGTGTAGGGATTGATCCGGCAGTGGCTATATTAACACACGTTAGTAGCACTGGACGAATTGCGTGCGGTAGCTGCATGCTACTTTACCACAATTGACCTTGTCTATCAGATCTCTCTCAATTTGCCTTGCCCTCCAAGCAACTCACTATTGCGTGCTGTTGGTTGATATTGTCTTACTTAACGTATTGTCAAACAATATAAAAGTGTTAAGAACCTGAAAGCAACCACGTAAGCTCGAGGGTTGCCTGTCCGACTATGTAACAGATTTACTTTTTCGGCAATAATGACCTTCATACCCAAGTCTCATTCGGTTCTAGCAGTGACAAACGTAGTCTACTTTCGATCGTTTTACTAGAAATTTATCCTCCTTTTTCTCCAACTGTCCCCATATAAGCCATCATGCCTATGGCTAATCATCCCCATCACATTAATAATTAGAAGCAGCGTTATGCCGAGTCAGTCGTGCTCTAATACCTATTTATACTAATTAAACATCGAATGGCGAACTCTTGTCTCACCGTAATTTGCATCTATCTACCACTGAGCCGTCCAGCATCCAATCCATCTCATCTGCAACTTCCGCCCAGACGTACGCCCAGATACCTGTACCGAAACTGCCAAAGAGCCTTGTATAGTATGGTCTGTGTCTCTGTGCTAAAAACGGCGACACGTGACGGCTACACAGGCCAAAACCCGACACAATGTTCAACCAGGAGTGGCACGAAGATAATCTGCCCCACATTTCACCGTTCGTTAACGACCCCCCATTCGGCCAACTTTTGAACGAGCGACCTTTTTTTTTTTACGAAAAATGTACGTCAGACATTATCCTTTGTAGGTTTACAGCTACTAACGAAAAAAATTCACCTATCGTCGTGAGTGTGGGAACTGAATTCGGGATCTTTGGCTTGAGCAGCCAATGGAATGCACTTGACTACTTTGGTAACTCCGCACTATCAAAATCGCTGCTAACTTGCCATATTAATGAATGTCAGTATAGACCACAGACAGGGGGTGCCTGAATTCCAGACCTCCAACCCTGGACTAACATTCATTCGACTGCAACGAGCTTAAAGAAACGGAAATTAGAAGTAATGTTAGTATTAACAAAAGAAACGCAATGGAGCAACAATGTGAACAGCTAAGAATGACTAGTGAGCAGACCCGAGGGCTCAGGAATTTGTTCGTCACAATTGCTGCTCACTTGTCATTCTCACCGGTTCACAATGTTAGCTCCATTGTGCATTCTTCGTTTAATAGTATATATTACCGCTAATTTCCGTTTCTTTAACCTCGTTGCAGCTTAGTGTATGTTTGTCCAGGGTTGCTGGTCTGTAGTTCCTGTAACCCTCTAGTATCAGTTTGTTGTGTACTGATGTTAATTCATATGGCAGGTTAGTAGTGATTATGATAGTTAGCAAAGTGGTCTAAGGGGCGTTTACGCAACGAGACCTTCTCGCTCACCGAACGCTATTTGCTAGTCAACCGTTATTTATTTACGATTAGTTTCCAGTTTCTACTAAATGATTACGACAATACATAACAAATTGCTACAACATATCGTCATTTCACGCTATTTCCAAAATTTGCTATTCTCGTACAAGGAACGCCGTGTAGCACTGATCGGGTGACGGTAAAATAAATAGCTATACTCGCAGCGAGATTTCAAAATCCAACATGGCGTGCAATTCGGGGTTACCGAATCGAAAACAAACCATCGAATGCTGGCATTCAGAAATCAGCCCGCCGTTTTGTACTGCAGTCAAATTTGTTTCATTGTTGTCATAAATCGACTCTGTCATGCCGGACGCCTCGTACGTCGTGTCGCGAGGCACGAGGAGAACATCTGCATCCGCACCGTTTCCATGGTTACGTATACACACAACTCGAAAGCCGCATGCTTAGGTACAGGCGAGAAACAGCCAGCAGATTTATTGTTAACCAAGTGAAAGCTAGTGAGCGAGAAAATTGTCGTTGCATAAACCCACCCTAATGTATTGGTAGCCCACACTAAATTCATGGGTTCAACTCCGGGACTGATGGTGGCACGTGCATTTCTGTCGTCATAATTGCTGCTCACTTGTCATTCTTAGCTGTTCACAATCATTGTGTCTCTTCCTATAATACTAATTGCAGCTAAATTCCGTTTCTTGACTCGTTATTGTGTCGATTCGAAAAATCGCCCGTGGAAATCGCGACTGGTGTACTATGGATACCCCCATATGTTAGAGCACGTTAACGCAACGCATTTGCATTCTCGCAGCTAGAAGCTAGAAATCATCTGAAATTTCAAAATGACGGAGGTTTTTAGCTATGTCGACTCGCAACGAAAACAATCAGTAATGCGAGGTCAGGACCGACTGGGAAAATTTTGTCAGGAGGAATTCTTTATCTTATTGTCACGGATTATAACACTGCAAGCATTTGTTCAAACGATGTCGGATTAAGCTATTCCAGGGGAAGCGTTATTACCATGGCAACGACACCTTTGTCATCGCGATTCCATTTCAGCTGCGGGAATGCAAAGATTAGTCGTGGCTTAAACGCGCCCTTAATCATCAAGGAATCGGCGGATTGCACCGCGTAGCTGAGCCTAATGCTAACCCATGATGAGCTATACAGTTTTGAGTTAAAGCAGCTTGTATTTAAAATTGCTTCATAATCAATGTGTCATCACAACAACCAAACGACTGGGCGGTTAAATAAAGAAAATAAACCTCTGCCGCAGCTCCAAAACTAAACAAACCACAACTCTCGTTTAAGCATGGTCATTAAAATTCCCGCATTTCACATTCGTTCCGATACGCGTGTTGCATCGCAATCATTGTGTCAAATTTGGGGCCGGGTTAAGTGACGCCGCTGTTCGTGATAATTTTACCGCAGTTATGGTCTGCGTTAGTGGACGCACGCATGTAGTAGGGTCTGTGAAAATTGGCGAGGGTTGGGATTAAGCCCTTGTCAGGAATGCTGGCATGATGAACTAACAGCTTGTATATACATTGTGGTGGTGAAGATAATGAGAGATTCTATACGCATACCTCTGATTTCTATGGCTAACGCTAGAGAAGGTTTATTCCTGGATTTACCTTGTCTCATTTTGCGGGATTTATCTGGGTGAAAGGATGCGAATGCTCGTTCTGTGAAAATTTATTTAACGATGAGTGACAATCGTTCATGTAAATATGACTGTGAATGTTTAGTAAACCTAGTGTTTATGTTGTGTGCTACACACATGGTGTGACAGAGTTTATGAACCAGAGTCCATGGTTTCCATTTAACATCTCCAATAGAGCAGCGTCAAGTGACGTCATATTGGCTTCGAGACACCATTTGGAGGTAATAGCTACAAGGTGCACTAGATTAAAATGTAACGGAAAACAACGGCACTTCTAGTCAAGGCAGTGGTTTGAGTGCGGATTTCTTAGGCTTAAAAGAACGTTGTTTTCTCCAACAACAAAAATCGCGCGTTGTAGGCTTAAGAAATCAAGTCTAATAGCATTGGCTTCAATAAGACGATCTTCCTTTCTCCCTCCAGTGCTCCTTGCAGCTAACTCCACCATATAGTTATACACAATAATACTACGTCGTGTCACTGCCCTGTAGAAATGACTGGTTGGATGAGCCTATTGTTAGGAGCCATTTGCATGTGAGTTGGTTGTCCTTCGCACGTCTGTTCAAATTCATCACGTTTTAAATTTGTTTTAACCTGGGCGTCGTAGACTATTGGTGCCAATCTGAAAGGTGTATTAAGACAAATTGACAAAATGACAAAATTAAAATCAGTTAAAAACTACAAACTTTATAGACAAAAGTAAACTGCAAAAAAAAATAGGGCAGCGTGTCGTGTATCTCAAGCAACGAACTGTCAATTTTCCTTCACTACCCGGCATGTCAATCAAATATTTACATTTGCTTACCAAGTTTACACCAGTAATTTACGACGCTCGGGTAAAAATCTTAGGAACTTGATTACCTTTAACGGACATGTTAAGGTAAACAAAACTATCACCTGCAAACGGCTCCCAAAGGACTCTATAAGCTCATCCAAACTTCATTTCGATTGAATAAGTTAGTATGGAAACTATACTGGTCCTTTACATCTGTTACATCCTGTATAAACTTTGCATACGCGTCGAGTTGATTTCGCATTAGTGTTTGGTAATTAGTGGTTAACTGCCAAATAGCCCATGAACCTGAACATGGAATTTAAGTGGCCGCTAAAACCATTAATGGAGGAAAAAAAGGACTGAAAATGATCAACATGTAAAAAGCCAACGAGTGCACATATACACAATCGGATGCGACGTTGCAGAATTTTTCATCCCGTTGCCAAGCAACGAGGAATTAGATTAGCATAAAAGCTAAAAAGTCACACATAATACACTTAGATCGTTTCCCATTTTGAAGAGAAAGAGCAAGGCAACCAGCTCAATAAAAATAGAGTGAAAGTTAAAATTTAGCCCCGTCAGCACACCCTGGTCCACCCCGTTTAGATTTTGCACTGACGGGGCTAAATTTTAAATTTTACTCTGTTTTAATTGTGCAGACTGCCTTGATCTTGCTGTTCAAAGTGGGAAACCAGTTAAGTGTATTTTGTGTGACTTTTTAGCTTATGCTGATCGAATTGCTCGTTGCTTGACAACAAGGATGAAAAATCCCGAAACGTCGCATCCTGCACTGCATATACGTGCATCTGATGGCTTTGTACGTGTTGGTCATTCAAACCAGGACTTGAATATACAATTTAGGTAGGGTCGTCCTACTCAATGCAGCGTGGCAGACCACGGACATTACGAGATTGTTACGACACGAAGAGCATATGATTTTTGGACCTCGAATGTGTTTTACGCCATTCTGTTTGACGAACATGACATGTTATTTTGTAGCGAAATGCGCCATTGACGTTACTCCCGGGCAGCCTCGTCGATAAAAAATGAAGTACGGAAATACGTCTGCAACATAATTAGGTTGACCCTACCTCTGCTGTATATTCAGCTGTCCCCAACTTGAACATCAGTTCAATAGCATTAAGTATCATCAAAACCTTTAAATGCGGGTTGCCACAAAACGAAATTTTTGCAGTATCTAGCGCCATCTAGTGCTATCTAGTTCTCTTATAGCGCTTGCTAGCAGCAATCAAAGGAATGCACAAAGAATTATCTTTAACACTTAAACAAACTACATGCTTCCTTGTTTATCGAGTAAAAATGTGGTACTTCCTCGTGCACCTGGGAGAAAGCTGTAAAGATTAAGGCAACTTCCAGCCTGCCTTATAACCTTCCGCCTGCCTCACAACACCCACGCGACGATCACATCCACGTATTTACCACAGCTAAGGTCAGCTGAGACGGCAGCTTCGTTCCTCGCAGCGAAAAACGCAGCTACTGTCTCAGTTGGCATTGCACCTAACAGTCCAGCCAGCGTGAACCCATTGATTGTGTCGTCAAAAACCGGAATGATTCTTGTATTTTTAAAATCAAAATTTATTATTTTCTAGACTAGTGTCGTATAATTTTGCTTCGGCAATCTATTGGAATAATTAATTTTAATTTTTACTGCATTAGCCTTCTCGATTTTTGATCTCATAGTAATTACTAGCAAACGATTAAAATTAATACTGCGCACACACAGATAAAACTTCCTAGGTCATTGTAGGCGCGCGATGCATCATTTATGTTCGGGACGAACGTAAATAAAGTTGGTAATATTCAACAGAAAATCTCCTAGACGCCACGTTTGAAAACGGGTTTTTAGCAAGGGAAAGACTAACGGTAAGTAAATAGACCTTTGGGGCCGTACTTGATGTTTAAGATCGAGAAAAATGGCTCTGGGAGGTATATCCCTATAACGACATTATGGCCGCTAGCTGGTGCCACAATAGAATATAAAGAATCTAGCGAGGCGCCATCGAGTGGCAGTAATATCGTTAACCGTAACAGCTTGTTCCCAGTGCAGTTGGACGTACCAGATTGTCACTCAGTAATTAAGGAGGCACGTTGCTTGTTTACTGCGTTCATTAATAGAAATTTATTTGTGCATTTCTTTATTTGTTGCAAGCAATGCGCTCGCACAGGACTCGATGGGCTAGATACTGCAGACTTTCCTGGTGGCAACCAGCCTTTATAAGTGTAGCATGAGGGGTTGACCCTACAACCCTACATAAGCCGTACATTCTGCCGACCGTAATTCAACCTGTTTAGCGTCATTAAAACCCAGAAACAAAGCTTTAGACATACTAGAAATGCTTAATTAATTTCTGAGATTTAATTTAGATGATTTAGGGTGGCTTATACCACACGCCACGGCTGTTTGCTGTGACGTGCATATCTCGTGACTGGGCTAGTCCAATCAGACGGCCAAACAGCCGTTGTTCTCGTTCGTCATTGGCTAACTCACGGTAACGTCACGGCAAACAGCCATGGTTTAGGTTACGTTTTCTTGGTTTTAGTATGGATTACAATGGTTTGAAGAGTGTAATTATGGGTAACGCTGTAATCATGGATGTCAGCTCATTATAGTGCAAAACAGACTGCAAAGGAAATCGCGAGGATTAGTGTTGGCCCGACAAAAACAATGATTAGGCGTGCTTGGAATATTGCGCATTTTTACTAGTAGAATAGGTGCACCTTACAGACACAGCGAGTTCATGCGAGCCCACACTTGTGTCAAACTTAGCGATGAATTACTACGTTTTGTTTATGGGAATAGGGGATTGTTTCTTTGGGTTTAAGATTGCTTTGATGACTTCGTTGTAATGATTTATAGTTAGGTGACAACACGACGTATGGGTTCAAGGATGATAGGAGAGGCGAGTAATAACTACAATACACCAACACGAAATAAATTGCAAATTAACAATTTATCCAGCACGGCTGTGACGTCACGCTAACTCAACGCCGTGCTAAATTTTTCAATAGGTTAAATCTCCTTAACCGTGACCAGAAGTGAGCTTTATCGCAAAAAGTGTGGGTTATCAAACAGCCCACACTTTTTCCGATAACCCACACTTTTGACACTTCCAGAGTCACGTGACCAGGAACGAACACAGCAATGACGACTTTGCCACGAATACACAATAAAGCATTAACTCAACCTTAATGCAAAACGTGCAAATCTACGTCAATAAAGCCTCGTCCGGCTAAAGACACGTCGCTAATATCCCCCCCCCCCACCCCTCCACAAACCAAAATGGAATGACCCTCATTCATACTTATCACCATACTTTTGAACCAATTCTTAACAAAAACACACAAAAAGTTTAAATTAAATACAAGTTAGCTTGACGTTCCAACCGTGGCACAAATTAGTTGCGGGTGAAAAAGTCGCTGTCACCGAGCATTGTACCATGGCTGCGAAGATTGGCACATAATGATGTGCGTGCGTATTTGTGTCCGTGTAGGGGCCGGAAAAAAATCCAGGTAAAATAGT
>JAHWFP010085174.1:808-35668 GCA_023313725.1 Lithobius niger | reverse complement strand
TGTTATTGGCAGCATCACAACTCCGATAGCAATCCGCGAGAAGCATGCTCGTCTGTCAAAAAGGACCGTTGTTTTATGGGTCTTGCTTCCTTCTGGATGGCTTGCTTCCTTCATGGATGGCTTGCTTCTGCTTCGTTCTGAGTGTTTAAGGGGGCTTGACCACGGTTCTGGCTGCGACGATTGGTCCCAGCCAGTGTAGTCCTGTTTCTTCTCTTGACATGTCCCTCAGGTAGTGGGAGGTGATGGTTGATTGATGACGCCAGGATGCTACTACCAGGATTTCCTCATTGGGGTGGCGTTGTGGTAGGCCCATGATGTGGAGATTGCTCTTACCTCATGTGCCGTCACCCTCATGCTCTTACTCATGTTTTGTTTGTTGTAAGCTGCCTCGATTGATTTCCTTATCCAGCGTGATACCATAGCGGCTGAACTTTCGCCGTTCTGGAGGTCAACAGGGAGAAAGAGTTAGTTTCTGCCTCTACGAATGTCTTCATGTTGTGTTCAGGCTAGGTAGAAGCGTAGTGCTCTGACTGGACAGAGAAGGCGTTCAGGTTTGTTGCCTACGAGGTTGGAAAGGGCTGGAAACGTGATCGGTTTTGATGGGTCTGATGGTTTCTGTGTTTTTGCTCTGAAGGATGCTCTTTGGTGTAGCGTGACAGAGGAGAAGTTAGGGCCGAAAATGCAGTAGGCTGGCTCTGCGGAGGGGGCTTGGATTTCAAACATCTTAAGTTGGCTGCTAGGGTTACGAGGAAGACAATTTTGCGAGTCATGAGATGGAGGGAGCTGTCTTGCATGGGTTCGTAAGGTTCTTCCATTAGGGATTGTAAGACGAGGGTAGGTCCCAGTCGGTTACAGTCCGTCTGGTTGTTGGACGCTCATTTTCAAAGGATCGTAGTAATGCTGAGATGCGGTAGTCATCTAGTAATTTGGTTTTGTTAGCTGCTTTGAAGACCGAGTTAAGAACGGAGCGGTAGACAAGGATTGTTGAGCCTTTTAGTTTGTCGATGTTAAACAAGTCAGTAAAAAACTGAAGTCTGAAGTCTGAAGAGTCATTTCCACGTACGACAACGGAGGGTGTCGCAGGGAGGGTTGGGCCGACGACAGCGAGATCAAGGGTGGAGGCCCAGCGATTGCCAAGGGCGAAGTGAGTAAGGGCATGAGGGAGAGCAGCCGATTAAGCGGGAGCTTCGAAAGCGGCGGCCATCTTTGGTGATGAAACAAATTCCGTACGACAGGCGGGGAGTCACGGAGCGAGGTGGTGTGAGACACCTCTGGAGGAAAATGAAATGCCGAAAGCGTCCACGCTCTCGATTTTATAAGAGAAGACTGCGCCGTGCAGGCGCAGCGGGATATGCAAGCAGGCGTCTGCGCACCGGAAGAAACCTCCAGGGGAACATCACATTCGAGGAATGTAATGCAAAATTATCAGGTTAATATGTTTTGGCAATAAAGAAACACTTGTTTATTTGTTCCCACTGAATAAAAATTTTTTTTGGAAGTAATATGGGTAAAAATTAGCCCACGATCGCTAATTTCTAATATGCTTCGTACCCTTGCCAAAAACTACACATAACATTTTTTGGGGAGGGGGAGGCAGAACAAATATGGTGAACTGGTGAACTGGTGAACAAATATTGCATGTGTGAAGCCATTTAAAACGCCAAAACAGCACGTTTATGTCTGTATGCACACCACATTTTAGCTACGCCAAAACAATATATTTTAGTGAATCCAGAATGACACATTTTTAGGCCTACACCTATTGGGGGGGGGGGGGGAGGGGAGCGGTCAATAACTTCTGAACCGCACCAGATACAGATGTGCTGTTTGTGGGGTTATAAATGGCTTTGCAAAGGCACTTTTCGTTCAACAGAAAATTGAAGTTTGGAGTTTAAAAAAAAGTTCTGTTGAACGAAAAGTGCCTTTGCAAAGCCATTGAAAATGCCACAAACAGCACGTTTGTGTCTGTACCATTCTTAACAGCTATTTAGTTCAAAAACAGCAGTCAATGACTGTTATTAGCTACACCTAAACTAGCAAAATAAATGCCAACCAGGTACTGAAACTAAACAGTTGCACCATCTATGGGCACTAATTGTCACTAACCAACAACCAAAGTGCTTAAAACGAAAGTGAAAGCCATGAATCAAAATAAATGCCAACCAGGTTCTGAAACTAGACAGTTGCACCATCTATGGGCATTAAATGTCACTAACCAAGCGCCATCTGTTGATAAAATGGGGATCTCAAAAGTCGGCTGGTGCTTAAACCAAAAGTGAAAGCCATGAATCAAAATAAATGCCAACCAGGTACTGCAACTAGACAGTTGCACCATCTATGGGCATTAATTGTCACTAACTAAGCGTCATCTGTAGATAAAATGGGGATCTCAAAAGCCTATTGGAACCAAGCTAAAAAATTAAATACATAAATGTGGCTGACAGACAGAGTAGTGTTTCCAATATTTTTAACTGTAGAAAACTGAACCAGAGCTAGCCTACGCCTTTGGTGTGGAATATTCAAGTGCTAATTAATTTCAACTTCGCTGAGAGGGTCTTGGTGGAGGTGTTGATGAATATCCACAAGACTTTTGAACAATTCCGTCCATTCAATAAAGTCTAGTTGAACTAGAGTCTGGGGGACTTTCCTTTCGTTATAAAAGTACAAAACTACCTGAGTTTTATGCCCATTGTGTTTTATGTGAATTCTTTTGGCACCTCCCACCTGGAAGGCATTTAATTTCGAATCCAGAGAGAATTCTAAAAGACCATTAAACTGCTGCATCAAAACCGCTTTAGTAGTGTCGCTGATAAACAGCTCCACGAGAGCTTGAAAGTGATGCACGGTGGCAAGCAGAGCATCTTCGTTGTTGGTGCTTTCATCTGGCATGCTTGACTTCTACTGGCGGTGCATTGCTACGTTTACCTGTTCACTCTGGTTGTAGATATCGGCGAACTCTTTTGAGCTCATAGTGGTTTGAGCAGAACCACATTTCATAGTTATAATTTCTTCATCAGAGTTGGAGTGATTAAGGCTGAAACTTGCCCTGCGGCTCAAAGCATAAACTGCGGGTTTGGCCATTTTCTTCTCCTTTATAAATAAAATAAAATAATTGTATGTTGGGTGCATTTTCTTTCCTTCAGTCGTCCACTTTGCAATGAATTTCTAGCAGGTGATGCCCGGCCGGTGACACATTTTCGTTTGCTGCCTTCAATATCTGCCCCGTTTGAATTTCTAAAGGCATTGCCTCGTAGCTTGCTACGCTGGCTGTTTCCCTGGCCTGTTTGAGTATGGAAACAGGTGCTTTCCCAGTTCTGGCCAAAGAAACTTGAAATGCGTTATTATCCTAGCCGCAACGAGAATGGTTTTGACTATTCGACCTGGTTGACTTTCCATGTAGTATTGCAAACCGTTGCAGCCAGCCATTTGAAGTTATCCCTAGTTTCTAGATTGCTTCGAAATGAGTAGATGCGTCGGGAGGGTTAACTTCTGAGCTTCTTATCAACTAGACGATTTACATATTTTTTTGTGGAGGCATCGGAGTTGTTTGTGGGTTTATTTAAATTCATCAGTTTTTTTCCATTAACGCTCAGATTCCTGTTCCAATCAAAACTCAGTCCTAGGTACGTTTTCAGGTTTCCAAAAGATGGTGCGTCAGTGTCATTTGCTGGAAGTCCTACATTTTCAATTTTGTTATTTTTTTGCATCGAATGGCAGATTGGGTCCCGCTCGACTCAAGAAATTATCCACCACAACGATGGAGGGTGATGGAAGAGGAGAGGGAGACTTGGGACGCTTAACATTTCCAAATGTATCAACTTTCATTACTTATTTTTCAGCATGTGAATAACTTGAAAAAAATTGTCTTCTCGCGACAATCCTCGTAGAACGAATAAACAATATTGACCGCACAGAACCTAGTGGGCTTCTTGAACTCTCAGGTTATTCTTTAAAGATACCTCTCAAACTGAAGGAATTGAAAAAATGTGAACAAGATGGGCCATTACTGTAATATCTAACCCAGTGTGTACCATCTCCTTCGCTTGAGTCTTGCAAGTTAACTATTCCACACTCTCCCCCTCTTCAACGTCGTTGTGGAAGCAAGTCTTTAGTAAATGTACCTCTGAAGTTGGTAATCCCGAGTTTCTTGGCGTATCTGTTCAATCCACATTTGTCATAGGTCTGTTTAAAGATACCCCGGCTTCAGAAAAAAATCCTTTTCCACGAGCTTTGCTGTTCGTAGTTTTTCGTCTATTTTCGACGTTCTTTTGTAATTCCCGTTCCTTTTCTGAGTACCAGAGCTTCCATCGCTGCATTGTGTCTCTTAAGCTCTTGTAACTGTCTAGGATTATTCTTTGCAGCATTAACGTTTCCGGCGATCGCTGCAGCACCGGCAGTGGATGCGCCTAGCGCTGCCAACGCTGGCAAAAGTAACGCTGGTAGAATTCCTCCCTTCTTCAGTGTGCGAGAAAGTTTCAGTTGTAAACCTTTCCCCGTCTTGCGTGCTTTATGAATTCTGCGGAGTTGAGCTTGAGTGATTTATAATTTCGAGGTGCCTCTGTTCAACTGAGAGTTTCTACGCCGAAGTTGTACTGTTTTTCCTTTCTTGATCTGCTGTAGCATACGTTTCTTTTGATTGGCACTCAAAGCCACTCCTGCCGTTGTATACATGACTAGTTTAAGAAAAAAAAAGATGGAATACATCACACAGCAACTTCAACGGTATTTCGGTCTAATCTTAAGTGCATTATGCGATCGCTTATGATTAAAGCCCATGCTTTCGTATTTGCTGGTACCTGAGCTCCGAATCTAATTTTTATCTGTATGTCAATTACCGCCGACTTTAGCCGCTCACTTTGTTTGGTTAAATCAATCACTATTAAAGGAAAATTCTTGCTAAAAGTCTTAATTTCGTAAGCGGGCCCAGCCGACAGCAATCCTCTGCTGTAGTACTGTCGTCTGAAGTTAACAATCATGTGATAGAGATGAGAAATGTCGCCTTGGCTAAAACTTGAATTTTGGTCAACAAACGGATAATGTTCCGAATTTAAAGTCACGTGAATGTCATTGAAACTACAGTGATCAAAGACGGCAGGGTATTTTTTTTTGGTCGTTCTGTCTGTCTGTTTGAAAGCTCACGATGATCCAACGAGGTCTTTCCGTAGCACTCGTACTAAGAAGACGCCAAGTGGCCGTTGATGATGTAGGCAGATCCAATTGATCGACATGCCAATGTCTAAAAGCTAATGGCACGCTCGTGCCAGAATCGATCAACTTGTACAACTTATTTTTCTGTACATTAGAGGGGATTACATGAGGAAGATACCAGCTCACTTGCTCTAGAACTATCTTGCCGGCACCGACCCCCGTGTCTCTAAATATGGCGTTGTTATCCGCAGATCGCATCAAAATGAGTGTTTGATGAATTCCGTATAAAATCTTGGTATAATCTGCCATGAAACCGAGGAGGTGAGACAAGGGTACAGCGAATGTAAAACTGCCTCTGGGAGAATGACTGAAGAGAAGGTCCTGCTTGTGCTTGAAGATGGCATTATTGTCAGGATCTGCTGATCAAGCATTGCCATTGTCGAGAAACCAACCCCTGCTAGCTAGTTCGGCTTGGTCTTCAGGTCCATAACTAACAATAACTTTCATCGTGCTTGTGATCCCAGGAAAGTTAAGTTGATCTACTGCTTTTAAGGAGAGACCCCTTAACGTTAAGGTAACTCTGGTGAGGATGAGTGAAAAGGTCCTGATTTTGCACCATGATTCCTATTTCGGAATTAACCTGGTTCAAGTTTGTCTCGACTATCGGAGAATATTCTTGAAAATTATATTTGATTACCGATTCGTCTATGACAAAAGGCTCAGTCACGTTCAGGTAATTTTCGTTCGTTTCCATTCTGAGCGAGGATTAGTCTCTCCACGAATTTGAAGTTAGCGGGACTGAGGAATTGACGCCTTCTCGATCGGTAGGTTTCGTTTCCCTTTACAGGTAAGGTGGACTGTGGCGGTTCGTAGGGCGGTGGGTCATTGGCAGTTACTTTCAGTTTAATAAATTTGAGCGGCATATATTTAATAAATTTGATTAATTATTTTTAGTTTTTCTTCTTTCGTAAATGTATCTTCATCGCCAGTGTTTCCACTCGAAGGTTAAGCGGTCTATCGGCTTGGTCTGTCAGCCACACATGCATAGAGTGAATAATGTATTTCGTAACAAGTAGGTACACCAAATTGTGCGGGGACTGAACAATCTTGTAGGCAGGAGGGACAGTAGGAAAGAACGAATAAAAGGTCGGTTGCGATGATCCGTTCACGTAAGAACTACCCACCAAGTCGCGATGTACCAGTATGCTATTTACATTTATTATATTGACAGTGTTTGGTCGGATGTGTTCCCCATATTCGTAAGTCTTAGCTTCAAAACCAAATATCTTTCCAATACTGGACGGTTCAGAAAACCTTATATCTCCCGTCAGTAATAGTTAGTTCGCACTTTAGAGTGTTTACGTTGCCATTTAATCGAACGTAGGAAACGTTATTAGTCTCGTCCCATTGCTTATCTTTTAGTTTTCAATAAATGAATTCTATAATTTCGTGTAATTCATAACAACCTTCTGGGACGACGATTTTATTCCAGCTGTAACCGCCATCCGCGCTGTAAGTGAAAGAGTCGGTCACGTCCTGTATAACGTTAGGAATGGAGTTGTAAGTTTCCAGATTGACGAGCCAATTCGTGGGCACCTTCCAATATCAATGGGGAAGGAACTCTGGTCACAAAGACTGTTTTTTCGGAGGAAAGTATGTCAACATTTTTAGTTTTAATCCATTAGTCAACATCTACCGACTTCACCAATCAGTTTTTGGTACTCTCCATCAGACAGCAATGCTTTGCTCCGCAGTTCTGTGAAAATGTACACAAATTCTTTGTCCAGCGAATTATTGTCCGCCTCTGTACCGGATCTAAGGAGTTTTAGCCTCTCACACAAATCATTCGGACCTCTGTAGAACCTGTAGCCCTTCTCGGCAGGTCTGCCCCAAACAGGTTTTATGAAAGTCGTGTACTTGAAACCGGCACTTGATTTCAGTCTTCTTGCACTGTCATCGTTGTTGTGATATATGGCTTTACTCCTCTTTAGAATATCGTGGTAGTTTAGGAGGCTAGCATCTCCGTCTGGTGGTTTAGTCGAATTCTTCAACATAACCAATTGCCACAAATCATCCGTCCCTTTGTACGTTTTTCCCCCACGATCAAGTCGTCGCCTCCAAATTGTACTTCCATTGCACCAACGATGTAACATTTAGACTCCAGGTCGTATCGAATGCCAAAAGTGGGGTCAGTCAGACTCTCTCGAGTGGCAAACATACTTAGATATTTGGTAGCTAGCAGACCGAGTCTGACTGCAGAATCGCTGAGTAAAGAGGCCTCTTCCATCTGTCTCCTACGAGCCCCTGGTGTGAGGGCAAGTGACATGTCGGAGACCGCGTCAGGTAATGCGCCCATGGAACTCGAGAATTGTCTCCTGGCACCCGCGTTAAACTGTATTTCACCGTCGTCACTATCTATATTCTCGTCTTCAGTATCGACACGATCCGTAGCCACCTCCAAAGCTTTCTGAATATGCTCTAACCGTTTCCTGTGATATTTTTCTTGTTTCTTCTGTCCAGCTTCTAGAGCCAACAGTTCTTTGATTTGTCGTTGACGCTGAGTCGAAGCCTCGCTCGCCTGGAGCATCTGCATTTTAGTCTGCTCTGCTATCGGATCAATGACTGGTTTGAATATCTTTTGCAAGTGTTCAGATTCCGTGTGCTTTTCCAGTTTTTTGTTTTGAAATTTTTTTTCAAACGCTTTTTTAGGGCTTCGTACTGTTTGATTTCTTGCTGGGGTTTGCTTCTCTTATTTTTAGTTTTAGTAGACATGACACTTTAGTACTTTACAAAAATAAAAAATACCTTCGACAAACGTATGTTAAAGCCAACATAAACCTCAGACAGACGTATGTTAATGTCAACAAAAACGCAGTCATGTCGTTGTCAGTCGAGTATTTTTCTATACCTTCGATCCAAGGGTTTAGTCTTATCTATGAGTAGGAATCCAAAGGGAACAGAGTTCCACACATCACCACACATGTGATGAGACTCTTCAAAAATCATGTCACCGCTTACGTGGTTATTGAAAACGTGTTTGAGGTTTGCTTTGTCTTGCCAGAAGAGAATTATAATGTTGGCATTATCCCGAATAATTAGCTTGGGAATCCTGCTGTAAGTCTGACACAAATAAAAGATCGAGGCGTCCGTGTGCCTGCCGTAGGCAAAATAGTGTCCTATTCTGTCTTGTTTCTGAATCATGAAATCATCCAATAAAATAACCGTTTTTCCACATTGTAATTCTTCTGGTGGCGGGATATCCTGGTTGTTGTTGCAAAAGGTAGCTACGTCCGGACAAACTTCCTCGAAAGCTTTCCTGAGATGGAAATATTTATTTTGAAATAAGGACTTGGAGTACACGCACAGGCTGTCGTAATTTAACCAACCTGGATTGCAAATGAATTGCAACTAAATTGGTTTTTCCACAACCGGCAGGGTCACAAATGATGCACCTTAACGTCCTTTGGAAAATTCAGTAAATTACCAGTCGATGGTCGTTTATTGATATCGGCTATGTCATAATTCAACACTTTCATCTTTCAGTTGCTCTAAGGAAAAAATTGTATTTTGATAAATTCTCTACAAAACTAGTATCTAAAATACATTTTCATTCTCATTTTATAAATAAACAGAGATGTACTGCCTCAAATGCAAAAGAGTTACAGCCAGTAAAAATGTCAAAACAGAGAAATGTACGGCCTCAAATGCAAAAGTTACAGCCAGAAAAAATGTCAGCCTTTTCATTTTCTTTTTATAAATAAATAGAGATGTACTGCCTCAAACGCAAAAGAGTTACAGCCAGTAAAAATGTTAGGCACATTGTGACTAAGAATTACAGACAACTGCTGAAGGGCGAGGGTAAAGTATGCGGCACAAGGAAAGCTCAGTTTCAGAAGAGTAGAGGTTCTGGATTGTTGAACAGCGCGATAGACAAGTTGCCGGTGGAACTTCACATACCGGGTTACAACTATTGCAGACCTGGAACAAAACTGAACAAGAGACTGAACAGAGGCGACGCTGCTATCAATTCTCTGGATGAGTCCTGCAAACAGCACGACATCGAATACTCTACCATACCAGACTTGGAACGAAGGCACGAAACTGATAGAAAGTTGGCCTCCGATGCAGTAAAAGTAGCAAAATCTAGCAAAACTGGTCTGAAAGAGAAGTTGGCAGCAGCGGCTGTAGCCGCGGCTATGAAAACCAAAGTAAAGTTAGGAATGGGAGTTTTTAAAAAAAAAGATCAAATGGAAACTATGGGAGGAGCTGCACAAGCCAGCAACGCTGCATTTTCGAAGGAGGCGTGTTATTAGCTACGGGATAGGTGATTTAGTTCAAGTAGACTTGGTCGAGATGATACCTTACTCGAAACAAAATGAAGATTACAAATACTTGCTGGCTGCCATGGATGTATTCTCTAAATACACTTGGGCAGTCCCTGTGAAATCAAAGAATGCCGCGGATGTCACTGGCGCTTTTAACGAGATATTAAACACGATGTCTAGTCCCGTTAAAAATCTACAAACCGATGAAGGGAAGGAATATTATAATAAAGATTTTGCAGCACTAATGAAACGCCACAAAATAAACCACTACTCTACAAAGTCAGAACTCAAGGCGAGCATAGTAGAACGTATCAACAGGACATGGAAGAGCTCCATGTGGACACGGTTCACTTTGCGAGGTAATCACAAGTGGATATACATAATAGATAAAGTTGTCAAAGATTACAACAACAGAGTTCATTCTGCCATTAAAATGAAACCATCCAAAGTAACTAAACGCGATGAACCGCATATCAGAAAAATATTGCTGAAAAAGAATCGTTCCAAGAAGAAGAAGAATCTTTTCAAAGTTGGGGATTTGGTAAGAGTGACAACAGCAAAATCTACTGTCGACATGGATATTTGCAAAACGTTGCCAACAAACTGTTCGAGGTGAGTTAGAAAAACTCGACCTAGATGCTACAGGTTGGTCGACCAACTGGGTAGTAAAATCAAAAGCACTTTTTACGAGCAAGAGTTGCAGAAAACTAACATGCCGGATCTGTTTTTAGTCGAAGAGATTCTGAAGACTAAAAAAGTCGGAGGGAAAACTCGTTACCTCGTCAGGTGGAAAGGGTACGACGAGCGCTTCGACAGTTGGCTGGATGAAAAGCCAATTGTTTTAGGAAAATAACAACAAATAAACCAAATTTTCCTCTTTTTATTTGCATTATTAAACTGAAACCAGGACGTAGAAAATATTATTGTACAGACGCCAGGACATTGTAAGTTCAAAATATTTGTAGTGATGGAGAAAACAAACTTTACCTGCGCTTACTGCGTTGAAACATTTCCTACCCAACATACGTTGATACATCACCTGGGAGAGACACAAAAATTATTACCCACCAGAGTGCAGTTGTTTCGACTCGGAGTTGGGCTATACAGACGATCCTATCCACTGCCGCCAAGCACTCGAGCACCGAGAGTACTGGAAAGTCGTGTACATTGTAGACCCATTGTACGTTTTAATATTGACGCGCCACAGCTTAGAAGCTCTGCTGAACTTTTGTGTCCGGCAATACGGGACTTGTAAATTTGTTTGGGAGTCGATTTCGTTCGAAACGAACAAGCACAGCAGCTGGATTTCGGTCACACTACGCCCCATCTATAGTTCATTAGATATTCCCCAGCTGGTGGATGCGGCTTATCGTAAAATCCAACGTTCCATCAACAAATTCACCGAAAAGGGAATGGTTGGGCGATTAACCGCACGCACGAACTCATGAGCTTATTGGCAAAATTGACCCGCTTAGCCCGGGCTCGTACATGCCTCTGCCCTCGAAGCTATAAAAGAAGAATAACTTCGTAGTCAACGTTCAAAATACGTCGGATCACAAGTGCTTTTTATGTTCGGTTCTGGCTGCCAAATACCATTTAAGCAGCAAGGACCCGAGAGAATACGAACAGTATGAGAGAACGGTTGATTGTTCTATGCTGGTCTACCCAACACAGCTGAATCACATTGATGCCTTCGGGAAAGCCAACGTAAATTTATCCATCAATGTGATCGCTTACAATGAAGAGAATGGGTTGTTTCCCCTTCGTGCGAGCAGAAATATTAAGGGCACACCCAGCGATCTTCTTGTAATTAGCAACAAAGAGTTAATCGATACTCACACCAACAATTATCACTACTGGCTGGGCCATAGCGAATTTTGACGAATTTCTTCGATACCAGGGATCGGGGAGCAACCCACAGTACTATTGTATAAACTGGTTTGCCACATTTTCGAAGGTATGGAGGAGAGAAAAACACCCACTAGAGTGCACAAGAATCAATCCATCACCTCAAGTTCTACAGTTCAAGAAACCGGGAGAAAACGTTTTGAAATTCCAACATTTCAATAGAAGAAATGCCTTCCCAATAATCATATACGCTCATTTCGAGTGCCTTCTCAAACCAACCGCGCAATCAAATCCTTCCTCGAATAGCTATAGCACGAATAAAATCAACCATCATCAACCTTGCAGCTTCGGCTGCGTCGTAGTTGTACCGGGACAGGCACGTAAAAACTATTATCACGTAGGAGAGGATGCTGTTGACAAATTCCTGCAAGCATTGGTGCAGGAAGCTCATATCTATGACGAAATATTAAAAACAGTCCAGCCACTATTTCTCACTCCGATACAAGAGGTTGAATTTGAGAATGCCGTAAACTGCATCTATTGGAAGAAGCCGTTCGTTCTTCTGAAAGACAAAGTTCGGGATCACTGCCACGTTACCCGGCAGTTTAGAAGAGCTTCGCACTCTAGTTGCAATCTGAATGCCCGGGAGCGCACCACGATCCCGGTGGTTCCACGATTTGGAAGCATACAACATGCATTTACTGGTAAGAGCGGCGCACAAGTTTAAGAAAGTACACATTCTAGCGAAAAACCCGCAAAGCTTCATGAGCGTGACCGTCACCATTGAAACTGGCTGGAATGAAACGAAAAGACAGAATAGGTACATTCTGCGTAAGTTTATAGACAGCTTTAACTTTCTCTCCTCTTCGCTGAAAACTCTGGCAGAAATACACGCGTGCGATCACGGCTTTAGAATGATATGGAATTTCTTGAAACAAGGTGGGAAGGCACATTGGTTCCATCTAGACGTAGACCAAGTCACTCCGTATGAAATGTTAACCCGTAAGGGATACTACCGCTACGAATATGTTTCGGACATGAAAGTTTTCGAAGAGAAGTCATCACTGCCTAAAAAAGCCTTTCATTCAAATCTCAAAGAAGGCCTAACTGACGAACAGTACGATCACACTAAAGATTTGGAGTATGCTGACAATCAAAAAGTTTGCCTTGTACCGCAAAATATATCAGATGACAGATTGCTTGCTTTTGGCAAATATCTTTGAAGAATTCTGCCAGATTTGTTTTGCGAGATAGATCTACGGCATAGATCCGTGTTATCACGTCTCCACTCCGGGGTTCAGTTGGGCAGCAGCTTTAAAGATGACCAAGGTGGAACTCGAACTATTTACTGACTGCAGCAAACAGAACTTCATCACTGCTGGTATACCAGGTGGCGTTAGTTTTATTGGTGAAAGGTACGCCGAAGCCGACAACCAGTATATACCGGAAACCTACGACCTGACAAAACCTAAAAAATACATCATCAAATGGGACGTAAATAATGCGTACAGCTGTGCCATGAGCCAGATGCTGCTTTACGACGGCTTTAGGTATTTGACGAAAGGTGAGATTCGAGCCTTTAATGAGACTACGATAGCGAAGATACCAGACACCTCGCCGTTCGGATACATCATGGAGTTGATCTGGACTACCCAGCCGCCCTTCACCAACTCCACAACGACTACCCATTTGCTGCGGAAAAATTTGAAATACGAGAAGAATTTGTTTCAGACTATTCAAAACTGTTACTGCGAGGAACAACCCGCCAAAAAGCTAGTGGCGAACCTACTGGGAAAGAAACGGTACATAGTTCATTACCGTAACTTGAAGTTCTATCTCCAGCATGGCATGAAACTTCGTCACGTCAGGAGGGTGCTGAGTTTCAATCAGAAGCCCTGGTTGAATCAATACATAGACTTCAATACAGCGAAATGTAAAGAATCGAAGACGGAGTCTTAAAAGAACGTTTTCAAACAGCTTAATAACTCGATATATGGTAAAATGTTGGAACAGAAGCAGAAAAGACAGAAGGTTGTGTTCTGCAACAACAGCAAGCGGGCCATCACGTATTCTACCAAACCCAACACGGATTTGTTTAAGGTATTGCACGACAACCTGGTGCATATCAACTCAAAACAAGCCAACGTGATGTGCGATCTTCTCACTTATTCGGGATTCACCACACTAGAGTTATCTAAACTCCTTTTGTACGAATTTTATTACTGATACGTAAAGCCCCAATACGGAGGTCGAGCAAAACTGTTGTTGACCGACACCGATTCCCTGTGCTATTCCATTGAAACCGAAGATGTGTACGAGGACATGCTCAAAAATTAGCAACTATGATCATAGCAACTATGATCCACAGCACCGGCTGTTCTGCAACACCAACAAACAAGAGTTCGGCAAGATGAAAGATTCTACGGCCAGAGTACCGATAAAAGAGTTTGTCGGATTGTGCAGCAAAATGTATTCAATTAACACCTCCAAAGCGGAAACGAAAAGGGCAAAAGGAATTTTCAAGAGTTTCGTGAAAAAACATTTGAACCACGAAGATTACAAAATGACTCTCCTGGACCCAGCGATAACTTTGAAGCCCGAAAATTACAGGCTGGCCAACGCAGATCCTAAACCGAGACGGAGCTGGTTAAGGATCGGGAGCGACAGCTACCACCAGCTTGGTATGACCGAGGTAAATAAATCCCTACTATCAGCTTATGACGACAAAAAATTCATCCTAGACGAAGTCAAAACTTCGGCCATCGGATATTACGCCAACAAATATGTTTCTTACAACGAGGATGGTTGTTATTTCGATTAGATTTTTACATCTGATGATGAAGTGATATCCGATGACGAAGTATCATCAGTATCCGTAATTGATGATGAAGAGACTGAGACTAGGTGGAATGGGGAGGAAGCGGAGCAAAGGATAACCGAACTTCAAAATACAGACTCTAGCGCAGCCCAGACAAAAAAATTAAGGATGGAAGATAGCAAGTGGAAGAAGTTGCAAAATCCGGACGAGTGGGAGAGGGCAAAGAAGGA
Organism: Lithobius niger; assembly: GCA_023313725.1. NCBI lineage: Eukaryota > Metazoa > Arthropoda > Chilopoda > Lithobiomorpha > Lithobiidae > Lithobius > Lithobius niger. Next base: position 21,299 of record JAHWFP010085174.1, on the reverse strand, counting down.
GAAAAAGTGCCTAGCTGATCAGAAGAGGCAGGCAGCATTTACTGCTCTCCAGAGAAAGACAAAACAAACCAAAGAAAAAGAAAGACGAGCAAGAATGGTCGGTGAGTAGAAACGATTCTTCATGCAAAAAAAGAACGTTGGCTCAAAGAGCAAAAAAGCGAATGACTGCTGCTGAGGAACGATGACTGGGGAATGGTGGTGACAGTAGTTGTTGATATGTAATAATGTATTAAATAACGTTTGAAGAATGTTTTGTAAACGTTCGAAAAAAATATTTTTTTTTGTGTATTAAAGAACAAACTGTACGATACATTTTCATCATGGAAGCAATAGCGGTTATTTCATGCTGAGTAAATACCTCAATGCCACGATTGAAAGTGGACCGACACTCGTCTTTAACAAACAGGCAGGGCTTACCACCGAGTTGAGGCTCAACTTGTTGGAATGGACCTACCTATACCGACTGGGTGAAAAGATTAACAGGTCGGCACTCGATCGGTGGAAGGAGAAATCGCAGCCTAAAGACGAAGAAGAAAATACGTTTGCGTGGAAAGGTTGGGAAAGTACGGACGAGGGTCTATCGAAAACCATTACGGATACGAGTTCGAATCATGTTGTCGAGCCGTTCATTGTATATAATTACAAAAGGGAAACGATTAAAAAACGGGGAAAAAATGTAGTATTTGGAAAAGGAAAACGGTACCTTCCTAATTTTTATAATAATACTTTAACGCTGAACAGTTTGACTACCAGAAACAAAGTGTTTCGTCAAATTTATAACAATGCTCAGAAAATGAGCATACTAGAGGACTTGTAATGAAGTCTACCATATTCTAGCTAGGGGACTACCCAAATTACTTATGGCTACACGACTCCTCCCCATATTCAGACTAGTTTAGCAGGAAAGTTGATTAATGTTTACTCAACTTTGCTCATAATGAAAGCATAAGTCTTAGTTCAACTTTTTGACATCCATGGTCAAGGCTTTAAATCCAGACATCTGAACTGTCAGAAATGTTTAACCAGTTAAACTTTGACATCTGCAAGAATTACACCAACATTTCCAAGTTTGGTGTAACTTAATAAAATCTAGCCGAAGCTAATAGTCAAGTTTTAAGGGCTCATGGAGCCTGAAACTAGTTTCTCATGCTTTGTATAAGTGCTACTATCAACTGAACTTTAGAATTCAAGTTAAAATTAACTATGGTTAACCTAATATGTTACCAACTGAGGAAACCAAAGCGTGACTTATTTTCCACCTTCCCCACGACTCGGCTGGGCTCATGCTTATGCTGGTTCTGTCATAGCATCCTATTACAACACGACAAGACATCAAATAAACCTTTTCTTTTATTTATTCTTTAAGATTCGATTCTCATGGGTGGGCACTGTGGAGAACTAGGCCTTCTTAATTGGACTAAAATTGACTGCCCTCTGTCTACCTGTTGTGCACACTAACTTGAAAACTAGAAAACGCGGAGCATTGCAGCTCATTGACGCTCATTGCAGCTGCCAATCAACTTCGACTGCCACACAGTAACTCGCTCGTTTGTCTGCGCTATAAATTTGGGGGAGGATTCAAGACGAATGCAAGTCTTACAACATCGAGCCGAAGTGTGCAACGAGGTGGCGTGGACTTATAAGCGTCAGTATTAAAATGTCTGCTCAATTACAGCAACATGAGTTCAGCACTCTCTTAACGTTGCTTGGTTCAGAAGTGGTTTGTAAGCTACAAAACCAATCACAGATGAAGAAACCAGAAGACATTCGACTCAGCAAAGATAGCTGATCCACCAGCAACTACGGAAACTCCGTTAATAAAAGTTATGAAGCTTCCAAGATCACCCGTCGGCAAGCCCGACAATATGGTGAATGCCCGGCGATTATGGGTACGATTACGGGTACATTATGGGCGTTTATGGGTTGACTGGTACGCGATTGCTACGAAACTTGACAAACAACCGCCTGAAGTGCAAACTGCAACCTTTATGTCAAAATAGCATCTGATAAGGCTATATTTACGACAACTTTGGAATTAAGAAAAGCGAAAAAAAATAAAAACGATATAAAAGAAAAGTTCATCGTAAAGTTCGCCCCAATGCCAAACGAATCGTATGTTCGACTGGTGGTCAACCAGTTGAAAAAAAATAAGATGAAACGTTTGATGAATTCATAACACAAATAAAAGACTGCAATTATGGAAAAATGACTGACAGTCTGCTCAGGATTACAATTTTGTTTGGAATTCCTAGGGAACCTTTGCGTTTTAGAATGTTTAACAGTCTGCCACTTGACAAAGCTATTAAAATAGGCCGTGCATTCGAGCAAGCAACAAATCAGGTGGAGGCCATCAAAGCACTGGTAACACCAGAAGTGGATGGAGTGAAAATGTGTACAATTCACCATAATGGAATCAAAAAAAGCCAAAACCCTTGAGCGGAATCCTTGAGCAGATTATACGGGATGTTCTTTTAAACCACTTATATTCATTTAATCTTATACCAGATGACCAGTACTGCTTTCTTCTAGGTTGTTCGACGATCATTCAGCTTTTAACCTGTCTGAATGACAGGACGCTATCAAGGGAAGACGGTAAACCAGTTGACGTTTTATGTATTGATTTCGCCAAAAAGTTTTCGATTCCGTGACACATGCCAAACTTCTAGTAAAGTTATCTAATATGGGTATCAGCGGAAAAACGTTTCTGTAGCTTGAAGATTTTCTTAGGAACAGATCTCAAGCAGTAAAATTAGGAACCACCATATCTTCTTCCTTACCAGTAACCAGCGGTGGCCCACAGGGATCAGTATTGGGCCCATTGTTGTTTATTACTTACATTTCTGACCTGTCGTCTAACTCAATAAATGTTAAATTGCCAAAATTCGCAGATGATATCAAGATGTATCGACCCATTACTGATTCTAATGACCATGCACTGCTTCAAGCATCTCTGGAATCCATTTTTCCAATGGTCAGCTAAGTGGCAGCTCCCTATTAATGATAGCAAATGTCTTGTTTTCCATCTTGGTAATAATAATAGAAATCATGCATACTTACATAAAAATCGTGCCTTAAAGGCAAAGAAAAGTATTAAGGATCATGGTGTCTACTTCACAGCAAACCTTAGATTCTCAATCCAGTGTAATCAGCTAGTTAGCAGGGCAAAACGAATTAGCCACGTGGTGAGAAAATGTTTTAGCTCTCTTGAAGTGCCTACTCTAATTAAAGCCTTTAAAGCCTATGTGTGGCCTATTCTTGAATATGCCAGTCCAGTCTGGTCTCCATATCATCTTAAAAACATCAAACATATTGAATCCGTACAGCATTCCTTCACGAAATCTCTACCGGGATACTACAATTTGCCTTACACAATGCGTCTCAGTAAGCACAATGCGTCTCAGTAAGCACAATGCGTCTCAGTAAGCTGGGTCTCGAGTCTCTCGAGCTCCGGCGATTGCACACTGATTTATGCTTAATATTCTCCATCCTACGGGGATTTGTTGATTTTGGCCCAAAGCTTTTCTTTGTGGTTCGTGGTAATAGCAATGATTATACTAGGGGACATGCACTTAAACTGATGGTTGCGCCTATAAAAAGAGACTGTAGAAAATATTTTTTCTCAATTCGTGTGGTGCACCCCTGGAACAGCTTATCATTGGAGGTGATGGATTCTGCGAACTTGCGTATTTTCAGACAATGTCTTAGAAGGATTGATCTTGCAAGATTTTAAAAATGTTTTTAATATGTAATTATAATTGTTCATATTTCACTCATGTAATTGGTTGTATGTTGTATTCGTTTCTCTTTTATCTAATGTACGAGTATTGTCCTTTTAATGCTGGACAGGTGTTAGCGGATCCTAACAGTCCCTTCCTGTTTACCATTTTCCTTGTTATGGAAATAAATATATTATTATAACCCTCCTACCAGCAACAGCAATTTGACTGTCTATTTAATGGAACAAATCACAGTTGAAATCAGTGACCTGCATTTAGACTGCTTTGTGAATAATAATAATAATAAATTAATAATAAATTTTATTTCAATTAGTTACAGCAGTAACTCTCGAAAATGTTTATAAGACAGTTTGTGTGAGATTCAAAGACAAAATTTTAAAAGTAACAATAATGAAAAATAATAAATAAATCACGCCTCAGCACAACTTTCCCTCCCCATGTGGAGGATTGCAGTTGAAACAATTTTAAAACAGAACAATTACAATTTCAAATTTCGCCAATTCAAACATCAAACACTATACAAGAAAAGTAAATTTTAAACAATTTTAACGTTGTTTACAAAAGCATTGAATATTAAGTTTTTGTTTCATTTTTAAGCAAAAAGTCTTGTACTCGTATTTTAAATTGTTGTTTATTTAAACAAGTTAATAATATTTTTGTTATGTCATAAAAAATGTTGGGTATGAAATATTCGCGTTTTCTTTTACCGTAGAAATTTTTCCAAGCCGGTAATTTACAACTATTTTTTATAGATCTTGTTTCACTTAATACAGAAGATCTTATTTTAAATCTATTATCAAAATAATATTTTAATAATACAACCAAAGTTTTAATTTGTCTTATTTTCATAATTTTATTTTGTTTAAATAGTGTTTCTGTTTGTACTACATTATTTTTACTCCCAAACAAAATTTTTATCAATTTATTCTGTATTTTCTGTAATCTTTCCAATAAGTATTCTGATGCATGTCCATATATTTCAATACCATATCTAATTACACTTAATACCCATGCATCAAAAATTATTTTCTTCTGTTTCTTATTTAAAATTTCTCTTAATTTATAGACTTTTGGGCATAATCTCCGTAATTTTTTTATTGCTTCTATGATATGATTTTTAAAAGACAATTTTTATCAATTTCCATTCCTAAATATTTCATTGTATGTTTTTTTTCTAATTCAACACATTTATCACTACAAGAAAAAATTTGCTTTCCATATCCTAACCTTCTTGCAATTTCCATAATGTTTTATAATCCATTTATCTTTTTTTATTTTCATTTTAGGAACAGTAATATCCATTTGTAGTGTTTTTTCTTTACTTATAAATAGTTCATTTTCTATGTAGTAATCATTTATTACATTAAAGTCATATTGCAAATTTTGTGTCATTTCACAATAGTTATTTATAGATATTGACGCTGTATCATCAGCAAACATAAATAAGTTAGTTTTCCCTATAATTTCTGCAATATCATTTGTGTAAATTAAATACAGAAGTGGTCCAAGTATTGAGCCTTGCGGTACTCCATATTTACTTATAATAGGATAACTAATTGTTTCTTTTACTTGAACAACAGTTTTCTGTCCTGTAAATAGCTTTTTATTCATTATAAATGTTTCCTCTTAAACCTAAATTACAACATTTCCTTAATAAAATTTTTTTTATCGAAAGTATCATATGCCTTTTGTAAATCTATTAAAACAATTCCAACATATTTTCCATCATTTAGTCCTGTTGTTATAAGATCATTAATTTCCGACAATAAGTCATTTGTACCCATTTTTTTCCTGTATCAAAATTGTGATGATGTTAATTTTTACATATATCAAATAAATTCCATATTTTACTAACAAAAAAGTTTCGCAAGATTTTATCAATTACAGATAACAGAGCAATAGGCCAATAGTTGTTTAAATCATTTTTATTTCCCTTTTTATGTACTGGTCTTATGATTTGAGTTTTTAACTGTTCTGGCCAAACTTCGTGTTTTATCATTGCATTTATTAACTTACATATCCCTTTCGCAGTATTTTCTTTTGATTTTTTAATATGTTCACTTTTTATTTTATCTAACCCTGTAGCATGTGTGTTATTTAATTCTGTTATAATGTAAATTATTTCATTCTCAGTTGCCTCTTCTAAATACATTGTTTGTTTTGTTACTTTCATATTTTTAATTCTGTTTTTTGTTACTTCCTTTGAGAAGGTACCTTTTTAATATATTTCATGTTCATATTTGTTTATTGTTCTTAACTTTGTCACTTGATTTGAAAAATTTGTATTAAATCCATTTACAATACTTTCCAAACATTCGCCATTAAATGCTTTTATAATTTCCTCATCGATTTGTTTTTTATTATTTTTTCAGTTAATGCATCAACAACTTCCCATATTGATTTTTTAGTTTTTTGTAGATTATTTATCTTATTTTGAAAGAATTGTTTTTTACATTCTTTAATTTTCTTGTCTATAAATTTTTTTCCCTTTTGTATTTTCCAAGTAGATCTTCATTTTTTAATCCTGAAGATTTTAATTCATTCCACATTCTGTTTTTTTCTATTTATGCACTCCACTAATTCTTCTGTGATCCATTCTTTTCTAATTTATTTTTTTTTTAGTATTTTTATTAAAGTTTCTTTTTTTTTACGTATTTTTTGAATAAATGTTATGAAAATTTGTTACAATTTCATTATAAATTTTTTCTGGATCATCATATTTCTCTAAGAGATTCCAATTGATTTTATTTAATTCTTTTTCAATTTTGTCATTGTTCATCCTAAGAAAGAATTCATCTTTAACTTCATTGTTAATTGTTTGTTTTCTTTTTTCACATTTTTGGTTCCATATCTAGCACATTGTGCAATAGTGAACAGCAATTTTTTTCAGTTAGGACGCCACCTCTTGCTTTACAATTTTTACTTTTTACGTATACGTGATCTAAACATGATGTCTGCAAAAATTTTTTCCATTTTTTGAAACTTCTTCCCTTGTTGGTGAGTTTATCAGACAATTTAAACCTAATTCTGCTAACATATTTTCGTAATAGTCTATGGACAATTGATCGTGATTATCATCATAGTCATCAATTTTTTCCAGTATATCTATATTCATATCACCAATAAGAATCCGTTGTACTCTATTTTCACAATTTTTCCTTAAAATTTCTTTTAAAGATTTTGTAAAAGCATTTTTGCTTGTAGATGGCTTTCTATATGTCACAACAATTTGTAAATCATAAATTATATTTATATTATCATGTATTTTAATTTCTATGATGTTATTTTCATGTTGGTCAATATTATTATAGGTTACAACAAAGTTTGATTTAACAAAAACCATCAAACCTCCTCCTCTAGATGTACTTTCTCTAGTCATTGCATATTTATCAAATCCATTTAAATTATAATAGTCAACCTCATCCTTTTTTATATTAATTTCTGTTAGTACAATAACTTCCCAGTTTACCTTCATCTCCAGAATACTTTGTACAACCAAATCCCAGTTCCGTCTTAAAGATCTAACATTTATATGCAACAATTTAACATTTTCATAATTCGTAACGTCCTCAGCAATTTGTGATCTCACTTGTTCCTTATACCTGAAAACCTTGTTTACGTAGTCGAAGGGTTTTCCTTTACTATCAAATCATTTTCATCATGCACTGATTTGACTTCCTGTGTGTCAGAGTTCTTTCTCATCAGTATTTTTCTGTTCTTAAACCAAACGTATTTGTAATCATTTTGAGTTGCATAATTTTTTGTCATCCAAAAAAGGTTCTTCATGTACGGTGTCATATTTTCATTTAGGAAAACCCGCTTTTTGTTACCATTTCTGTATACGTTATCATTCGTGACTATTCGTTTCTTCTGTTCCAACCATCTGTTTCTGCACTCTCTCTGATTAAACTGTACAATCAGAACACTTGGTTTGTCCTTATTTCTGTTTGGAATTCTATGTGCAATTTCTATTTCATTAGCATCATAAGGTATGTTAAAGTTCCTAGCTACATTTTCAACGACATGTTCAATTTTTTCGTCCTCAAGCCAATCTAACTGGCAGACCTCCAAATTTCTATTTCTATCATATTGTTCTTTATCAGTAACACTATTTTGTATTTCTCCCATTTTTTTTTTCATAACACTGTATTTTACTTCTTTGTTTACCAAATCTTGTATTTTCGTTTCAATGTCATATATTCTCTTTTTCAAGTCTTGGTTTTCTTGTTTTAAGTCTTTTTGTTCTTCACTCAAAAATTCAATCGTTTTTTTTTAAGTCTTCTAGTTCCATGCCTTGTTTGTCAATTTTTTTAATAAGCAAATCAATTTTACTTTCCAATATTTTCCTGTATTGTTTTTTTTTGTTGTTCAGTCTCTTCCTCCTCTTCTACAACTTCTTCTTTGTCTGATATTGTTTTATCATCTTCCTTTTTTTCAATGTTATCAATATTTTCATTTGAATCTGACAGTGTTCTTCTATGTCTACATTTTTGTTTACATTTCCACTGAGCCTTTTTTTCTTCATTCATTGCCTTCCAGGTGTTTTGTTTCAGGCCTGCACATTTGTAACAGTATTTTAAATTACAAGTACCACATGTTACCCAGTCACCTTGGTTCCCTAATTTGCCTTCACAGTTTCCTTGGCATCTTGACATGGTTATTAGTTCTAAGTCTTAACTTTATATGAGTTTGTGATATTTTTTTAACTTCATTCTCATCTTCAGGCACTAACTATAAACTTTAGTGCAGGACAAATCGAAGCAAAGGTAAAAAATGTCCACTTTGTTTTTTTTAGTACACTTGGATTTAGTCTGATTCACTTAGGTTATGTCTGGGTTAACTTTTTCATGCACTTTTTGCTCTATTATTGTACTGTTTTGTTTTTCGAACGCAAAACAAACACACTCGAAATTTTTATGGCTTTCACTTGAAGATTTCCAATCGTTCTGCCTCAAAAGAAATCACTGAATTCGCACTTAACAGCATAAATCAATGCTCAAACACCATGTCAATTTCTTCTCTGATACCTTACGTGTTCTCTTTACTTCTCAGTTTATCTCTTGCATTTCTTTCACAAATTGATAATTTTCACTCTCACCATCACTGCAACCGCCACATGGCAGCCATGTTGATAATAATAATAATAATAATAATAATAGTAATATAGCTTTTATTCAATTGTACAACGTGTGTGTTAAGTACAAGCGGCACGAAGTCTTCCGACTTGTTTGTGCAAGCATTTATATACAGTTTGAATTTACATAAATATATACAATTTACAGTTAACTAAACCTAAATACATTAATTAATCATAGCTACACAATATGCAATAATAAATACAATTAGTAATGCTCTATTAATGATATTTTATTAAAAATATATTAAATGTTATGTAGCACCAAAGTTTGTATTTTATGTTGTTTTGATCCAGTTTTTAATTTCTTTTTCCATTTGTCTGAAGTTTTTCAAATTTCTTAGTTTTGCTGGTATTTTATTCATGTAATGCGGTACCATATACGTCATCCCCCTTTTGCCATAAGAATTTCTCCACTGGGGTTCAATGAGCCAATTATTGTCACCTCTCACAGATCTATTATTTTCCTTTTTATTTTCTGCTTTGAAATAATTTTTTTTTATAATCTCGTACCTATGTGTTTGCTCAATATTCATAATATTTACAAATTTGTAGATTTCTTTACTACTTTTTATTTTGTCAGATTTAAATAATACTTTTATAGCTTTATTAGTCACTTTTTGAAGTTGAATTAACATAGATTTTGTGGTTGATCCATAAAGTGAAATTCCATATTTAATGTTAGACATGATTAATGCTTCAAAAACCATTTTCTTATTATTATCATTTAATAATAATAATTTAATAATAATAATAATAATAATAATAATGATAATTTAATACAGTAAGTAACTACATTAATTACGAATCACTGTGAGAAGCATGAATCTCTTTCGAGTCTGTATGTGCTGGTTTAGGCAAGTAAAATTATTATATAGAGTACATTTTTTCCCCTTCAGTTAGCTACACAATTCATTAGCACAAATGTTATATCCCATGAAATCTACAACACCAATAATTACAAATTGGTAATTTGTAATAATTACAAATAAATAATATATAAGATTAATAGAATTGATAATATATAATAAATAGTAAAATTACCACAAATGTTATAGCCTAGGCAATGTACAGCACATATTACGATTTTTCCAAATAAATGAAATATTAAAATAATAGTATTGACATTAGTTAACAAGTTTTATATTTTGTAAATTCAACCATCAATGCATTTAAACAGACATTCTTTAACTTCTTTTTTCACTTTATTGATATTGTTATGGTGGCAATTTGTTGAAAATGGTTGGAACAACAAAATGCATACCTCTTTTCCCGTAAGAGTTTCTAAAAAAGGGTATAACTGACCAATTATTGTTATTCCTAACGCTTCTAGTAATAGGTATTTTCCATTCCATGTTAAAATAGTATTGCAATATAACTATATATTCCGTTAATTGTTGTATAGTCATTAGCCTATGTTCATTAAAAATATCTTTAGTGTGTTTTTCATTATTCTTATTGCCAAAAAGAAGTTTTGCTGCTTTATTAAGTATTTTTTGTAAACGATTATTAAGTTCAGAAGTTGTTGATGCATACACAGTACATCCGTATCTAACAATGGATAAAACACAGGCTTCATAAATAAGTTTCTTATTGCTAATGTTTAAGGAGTCTCTTACTTTGTACAACGTTGGTAGAATTTGTCTGACTTTCATGATCAGTTCTTCAACATGGTAATAAAATTTCCAATTTTTATCAATTTCCAAGCCCAAATATCGAGATTGTGACGCCTTTTTTAATTTTTACATGAACAATTCCTACTTTGGCAGTCTGAATGATGAGCAACAATTTCAATGTTTTGTATAATGTTCAATGTTTTCTATGTTTTCAATAATAATAATAATACATAATTTAATCAGTCATGTAAACAAAATGTGTGCATTAGGCATGAAGTCTCCCGACTTGTTTATGCACTGATAAGTGTTACATAAATACAATTTTTATATACATAAACACATAATATTGGATCATAATATAAAGTTAGGTAAAAAAGTCATGGTTATACTTTCAGATATATGATTAAAGTAGCCAGTGTTTTATGCACCAATTTGGTTCTCAGGTCCATAGGTATTTCTTTAAGGATATCTGCAATTTGGTAGGATAAAGTTCTTTTACCATCGGAGTTTCTCCACGAAGGGACAGCATGCCAATCAGTCTGATTTCTAAGTGGTCTATTGGTTAGTATCTGATAATGTGTCTTAAAGAAAAACCTTGTTATGATATTAAGACGATATAAGTTATTGCAGTCTAAAAGTTTATTATTTTTATAAATTTCCTTGGTATCAGCAAAGTTGTCATTACCAAACAGTGCCTTTACGGCCTTGTTAGGTGTTTTTTTGTAGTTTAGAGATATAATTCGCAGTGGTGGAACCATAAATGGTGCTTGCGTATCGAATATGGGATAAGATCCATGCATCGTAAAGGATGATCTTAGTACTTCTGTTTAGTAGGCTTCTTACAGAATACAAGGTTGGAATAATTTTGCTCAATTTTCTGATGATCAATTCAATATGTGTATCAAATTTCCACGTTTCGTCAATCAAAATTCCTAAAAAGCATTGCAAAGAAACGATGGGCAAATCGTGGCAGCAGCAAGATTGCTTTAGGTCGATGCAGGAATGGCATGTAGTTTAATAGCACAAATAGTTTTCGTCATGTGTGAGGTAGTAATACGCATAAAAGAAGTTTTCTCTTTGCTTAAGACAGTTCATTTTCATATAGATAGGAAGTGATTTTATCAAAATCGGTTTGCAAGTTAAAGATCATATTGTTTTGGCTACGATTTATGGAGATAAGAAAAAATAATCGGCATAAAGCAAAAAATGGCTGCTTATATTTAAATTCTCAATGTCGTTTTTGTAAATAAAAAAAAGGACTGGTCCTAGGATTGAACCCTCTGGTACCCCAAAAGGAATTTCAGTCCAGGAGCTATGGGTGTCGTCAATACTTACACAAATTTTTAGCGATTTTTAAAAAATAGTTATGCATGATACTGTACATTTTCCCTCTTATACCAATGTTATACAGTTTTTTAAGGAGAACATTTTTGTCTAAAGTATCAAAGGCTTTCTGTAAATCAACGGCAATAGCTCCTATGTGTTTGCTAGAGTTGAGTGCTGTGGTAATTTCGTTGTTTATAATATAGAGGCGGCTTTCAATTGTACCAATTCCTTTTTGAAAACCAAATTATTTTTTTGATAATAGGTGGAATTTTTTTAAGAAGGTAGAAATTCTTACAGCAAAGAATTTTTCGTCAATTTTGTTTAGTACTGGTAATAGAGCAATTGGTCTATAGTTGCAAAAATTATTTTTTTCATTCTTTTATTGGTAGGCCAGGTTATTTGTTTTTTCAAGGTATCTGGACAAATTTCAGTTTCTATTATTGCCTCAATCGAAATTGTCATGAATTCTACAGTTTTAATGTTTGGTCAAAATCCAGACAGTATAAATTTCAATGGGTCAAAATCCAGACAGTTTAAATCCTCGACAGTCGAAATCCCAACAACTAAAAATCCTTATTAACTTGGAATGGTAATATGGGTTTTTTTTCCATTGGAATTTAGACTGTAAGGATTTTAATCTGTCGGGATTTTGACTGTCGGTATTTTGGTATCGCACTTTTTATTGTCGGGATTTCGACTGTCAGGATTTAGACCGGACCCCCTGTGACGGAATAGAGTTCTAAAGTCGTCTTGAACGTAGGAGGAAGAAATTGTTTCTACAGTTTAATGTAGCCTTGCACCAATCGAAGCGCCACCTGTGGCCATGAGTACAAGTCTGATTTGCAGGTAATTAACGGCGGTGAATCACCCTGGTATGGATTCCCTCGCACCAGTGAATAACAAGTGTGCAGGTCGATCTGACGACACCTTAAATATTGACTCTCCATTGATAAGGCAGCCAAGCGTTCAGCATACGATAAATCCTGCATTCCTTGCAAGTATTTTGTAAACCGTCATTGTACACGCAAAAGTTTTCTAATATCAGTTAACAAGTACGGTGACCAAAGGACTGAGTTGTATTCAAGGACTGGACGGCATAAATTTTAAACACTTGCACAAGTAATTATGCTATGCCTAAAGCTCTTCCATATCAAATAAGCTGTTTGATGTCCCTTGGCTGGTGCAAGAGGCTGTTGTTACCACTGATAAATTACACTGATCAAGTAACCACTGATAAATTGCATTTAATGACCCTTGAAGTGGGCTTTCTTCGTCCTTGGCGACAACCCTCTGTGACAATTTAGAGTCATCTGCAAACAGGTGTAAAAAACTATCCGAGATGCGAGATGTGAGAGTGCATTAATACAGAAAATGAAGAGTAATGAGCCGAACACACTGCCCTGTTAAATAAATACAGATGGAAACCTATTTACATTGCCTTTTGGACTTATTAGTGCGAATAGAAGTTGGATTTGGAATTACGGTCGAATGGTATTGCACTTCTGGCTAAAATTGATAGAAAGGAAATAAATACATCCAAGCTGGAAAGCAGTTGACATCTGGGGTTTATTTCTTACATAAAGGAAGTTAGAAGGCTTGCCACAACTTACAGCATTACGGTAGTTGATGTTATGGTATGTTCGCCTAAAATCTTTTTGGACTGTCCTTCAGAATAGTAGTCCTAAATTTTAAGGACCGATCTGCATAAGACCAGAACAGTAGACCCTAAATCAGTCCGCGTTGGTCGAGCAAAAGAAGAGAAGAGATTAAATACAAAAGGAAAGCCTAGCACGAGAATTTAGGTTCACGCATCCGTGGGAAGCCTTTCACACAATTTTATACAGGGTGAATCAAAAGTATCGACGTTATTCGACTGGTATTCGACTTAAAGGAACTGGAAGTGGACATTTTATTTGAGGGTACGGGGAAGCCCTGCTTGATCGCAATACTTACGCCCTAAGTGTCAACAAAAGGACTTCTTTCTTGCTACTGATTCCCGGAAAGGAGTTACCACTCACTAGTGGACGTAGACAGTATATTTATATGGCAGACAGCACATTTGTTGGAACGTGTGCTCGAACCTCAACATGCAGTTCAAAGTTATGCTTTTCCCTACCGATATTATTACGTGCAATAAACCAATTCACACAACTGCTCAGGAAATTATTTTATGCCATAAAGCCTACATTTGTGTAAATATGTTTTGGTCATAGCTCGTGCTGTTGTGGACTGATTTTCACACATTGACTGCTTGCACACATTTCAAATTGGAACCATTGCTCTATTCCGAATGGAACCTGAAGTGGAAAATTTATTTAAGGAGGGCGGGGGGGGGGGGGGCGGCACCGCATGACGATCTCAAAACGTGGTCCCTTACATGGTGACCAACGATCGATGGTTGTTTGGTGGCTAAACCAAATCATGCGGCTGCCATATCAACTGGGTCGATACTTTTGACTCACCCTATATACAATCTTTTACATTGCATTATATTGTATAACAAATTCTTATATTATGAAAGAGGCCACGATATTCCACTGATCGCCCCCTGGGGCCCAGTGCAGAGGGAAGTGCCAGCACTGAACGAACCTGAGGTCACAAGAACAGACGCAAGACAAGCCTAAGGGGTCAAGTTGATAAAAGCCAGGACGATGGTGATGAAACTATAAAAGTCCCATGTTCCAAATAACAAAGGCCCATCATGTAACGGCACCAGGAGATAAGCTCTTCCAAAGGCCAACAGGCAAATAGAGAACTGGGAAGATCTGTCGCTCTATTATATGTTAGACTGACTGAGTGTGGCCTTTAATACACAAGCTTTAATTACACTACTGATAACCTTTCTGTAGAGTGCAGAAGATGTTTTGTATGCGTCCAATGAAGCTACAACTTTAAATTGTTTAAATTTATGCCAGGTGTCACATTTCTTTCTTCTAGCAATCCTAGTTTCGTGAGTGTTATACCTAAAAACCACCTTTCTTGGTGGAGGCCCACATTGGAACACAAAGACCTAAGATATTTTCTATGATATTCTTAAACTCAACCCACATCGCGTTCACAATGTTGCAGTCAGAAACCATGACTCACCAAACTTTCTCCAGAAATTGACCCACCATATCAATGTTTGCCCCTTGATAATACCGTTGCTGTGCTGCCTCATCAACTGCAGTCAGGCATACAATTGTGAAACCTACACCCACGTGTGGTGGATTATCATTAAGTGAAAAAGGTGGTTCACATATGACGTTGCATACTATGCCTGAAACGTTACAAAAAAACAAATCTAGAAAATTATTCCCTTTGTTGGAAAGTCAACGAGCTGTTCAAAGCCCTTACCAAAAACATAAGACAGAAATTCTTCCTCCAATTCAGATGTAGTCATAAAATTTGTACAGTCGATACCTGACTTATTTAGGTCACCTAGAATTACGCCTGGGAAGTCCAGTTCCACAATTCCAGCCAAATAATTGGCTAGTAGTTTGCATTTTTCCTTGCTGCGAGAGTCCACAGGTGGATGGTAGATAACTATGAGACGCATTCTCTTCCAGCTTTGGAATAAATCCACCACCAAGAACTCGGTTCACTAAGTTCGGCTGGTGCAGTATGACCAACAGTAGCGCGCACTATCTGGCAAAACCATGCATACCCCCCAGCCCTACTCTCGGTATTGTCGAAAAATTTGGAATCTTTTTGGGTAGAGAATCGAGTCTAGAGTCTTGGCATCTACATAGGTTCCACTTTTTTTTTAAATACACTGAACTACTAATGAATCAGCAAATGCACTACGAACATTAAAAAATAAGCAATTCATCAATGTGCATCCACTAATACATTGTTGTACACTAATGTGATCGGATGGATTATAATTAAACATTGAGTGTGGGCCAGCTACATCAGCCCTACCCTGCCCATTAATTGCTTAAAGTTTCCCCCCAAAGCACCACGTAGTACATTACCAAGCATTTTTTACCTTTCATTGTCGAATGTACACTATCATTTGACAAATGCTTGTGGCTTTTCATAATATGGTCTCAAAAGGAAACACAGGTAACCCCACGACCTCTGCACATGTTAAATAGTAGGTCACTTCACCGCCTGGATGATTTCTATTGCACTTGGTCACCTATACATGGCAATGGTCCAAGTAGGATGATATTTGCCATTGATTTCACCAATCGTACAGCAACAATCAGACGCTTTAACCTTTCGACCACAACTAGTGGATCCTCACAGCAGAGATTATTTAAACCAGCACTAACTAGTAATGTTGGTTGTTCGCTTGTCGTTTTAAGTATATCTGGGAGTTTGGACACTACATGCTGTACATTTGCTCCAGGAATGGTCCATGTTGTTGATGAGAACCCAGGAACGCATAGTTGTCACACATGTGAATCGCCCACAATCACGTGTCTGGTTTTAATATCTTCATCAGATGTGTGGAGTGATGCATCCCGATGGTTGCCAGTCAGATTATATGGTTCTAATCGGTCAATTTCATGTTTGTTACATTTTCCTCACTTTACTTGCTTGGTGTACACCATCACGAGGTTCATTTGAAATTGCAGTGTCATTACATTGCCTTTGGCCGATATCACTGACCTTTACCTTGCTTCCCGGTTTTTTATATATGTTTGCTCTTCTTTCAGTAACCCATGGATGCAATGGCCGATTTTATTCGTCAGCATCACAAACAATTGGGGCATGATTCGCAGTTTGTTCATCGTACTTTGGTAATTCAAATAAAAATGCTACATCAAAGGCCATTAGGCTTCAATGTGTCGTACTCGTCACCCTCGTCAGGTTCTCGAAGTTTCCCAACAAAACAAATATATTGCACTGAGTAACAATGACAATCCAGACTGCTACGAACTGCTCTACGGACACTGTATTAATGGATGAGAAAGCAGGCCTCCACCAAAACAGGCTGGTTGGGGACTGGTTTGAGCCAATTTTTATCGAACAGCAACATAAGGTGAGTGTCAAATTGGACACAGGTGCACAGACCAACGTTTTGCCATAAAGAACTGCTCAGAATCTCAAAGCACCCATCACTCATTCCAGAACCTTATTCCTCGTAATGTATTCAAAGCAACATACCCCCAAGAGCAGAGATACCCACTGACTGGGCTGAGGAAATCCACTTGGAGTAAAACAGCAAAAAAACAGTTTTATTTGTTTGTTAGGTAAACAAGGCACGTAGGTTTGAATTAGTGGTGAAAATTAAAATTGTCTTTGTTGTTTTACTCCGAGTGAATTTCCTCAGCCCAGTCAGTGGATATCTCTGCTCTTGATGCCCCTCAAACTCGGAAAATTTCTTTCTCACCATACCCCCGTCAAAGGACAGATAAGTGTGGAATGTCAGGTTAAAAAACAAAAGACGTGGATCTCGTTTATTGTTGTAAATGAAGATGTTCAGCCAATACTTGGTCAAGCAACATGTGTCAACTCAATTTAATAAAACGTGTGGACAGTGCCGTCAGCTCAACAAGTAAACCGGTAAACTCCGACATGTCTACAGCCAAGCAAGGTAAAAAAAAATCTGACGTGCTGACACTACCCTCTCAAAACCAAATAGGAAACTGCCACAAAACTCAAAAGGGCTAGATACTTAACGAAGCATGACGTTGAGAAAGGCTTCTGTCAAGTACGTGTAAGTAATCGTATGTAGGGCAATCTTACCATGAATAATTCTATTCCCAAGAGATGGTATTGTTTTCTTCGCGTTCCATTTGAATTGGCTTCTGCCCTGGAAATCTTCCATGAACTGATGAACAAAATTTCGAAAGGCAATGATAATGTAGAGTGCTCCATGGATAGCATGGTTCGATATGCAGCCACACTTGAAGAGTTATCGAGACTGCTCAAAATTGTATTTAGGCATCTGTGTGGCGAAGGCATTAGATTAACCAAGGCGAGCAATGGAAGTAACATTTCTGGGGCACATTTTTACACCTGAAGGCTTCAAACCTGATCCAAAAATACTAGAAGCCATCGATCCGTTACAGCCTCCCAATAACGTAACATAATTGCAACGGATCATGGAAATGGCTACTTATTTGTCAAAATTCATTCCTCATTACTCCACAATTACAGAACCAATACGTCAGCTGCTTCATAATTGTGTACATTGGGAATAAGCTTATGAGCAAATAACTGCCTTCCAGTGCTTAAGGGAAGTCCTCAAAACACCACCAGTCCTCGCTTACTACAATGTCAACAAGCCAGTCACCCATTCAGTTGATGCCAGTTCAACAGCCATACTGATGCAAGCTGGTCAGCCTATAGGTTACGCAATGCAATCCTTGACGGAAACTCAACGACAATACCCGAAAATTGAAAACGAAGCTTTCTCTATTCGGTTTGCATGCTTCAAGTTTCACCAATACATTTATGGAAAACAAGTCACCATACAGGCGGACCACAAACCACTGGAGGCAATTAGTAAAAAGACACTCGCCAGTGCACCATCTTGCTGCAGTTTATATTTTTTGACATTATGCCAGATGGCCGACACACTCAGCAGAAACTGCCGACCAAAAATGCCAGACTAGGAGACAACCAGTCTGCTTCATTAACCGTGTACCTTGTGCTTTTTTTTATGTATTGATTGATTGCAATAAGTTAGTGAGGAAAGGACATGCATTCGGTTCTTTCCGTCCTTGTATTGTTTATGGCCCTAAGTTACCACTAAGAAACACTGAACAGCTTCTAAGGTCGTCTGTAACCTGTTGCCAGTGGTCCGTCCTGGTAGCACAGTTTGGAGAGTGCCATCCTAGTCAATGAAAGTTCACAATTTCGAGTTCCAGTCGGGGCAGTTCACCCGGATCTTATTGAGCTTGTATTCCTACAAAATCAGGCGTTAATAATGACTGTCTGGTGCCTTGTAAATTACAACATTTAGCCTTGTAACTGAGTGTTTGTTAACGTCGGCAAAATTGCAGCAGATCCCCATGGTTGCAGCTAAAATCCACTGGCGTTTCTTTAGTCGCACCTAATAAC
The DNA here is from genome assembly GCA_023313725.1 of Lithobius niger. Taxonomy (NCBI): domain Eukaryota; kingdom Metazoa; phylum Arthropoda; class Chilopoda; order Lithobiomorpha; family Lithobiidae; genus Lithobius; species Lithobius niger. The sequence continues at coordinate 2,487 of JAHWFP010085174.1, read as the reverse complement.
CATATGGGATCAAACACCATGCTTTTCTAAAATCTAATAATGTATTTATTATAGGTAAATTCCGCCTGCCTTATAACAACCACACGCAGATCGCCAACCGTGCATGTTAACGTCGCACCGTTTCGCGAGACTCAGCGTAGTAATACAGGCCAACTGTGATAGTAGCTGCTTTCCTCGCAGCAAGGAACGCAGGTACTATCTCATTTGGCCTTGAACGTAGACGAAACAGCATGAACATACAAATTGTGTCGTCACAAACCGGAAAGATTTTCGTATTTTAACATAACATTTTATAATTTTTTAGGCTAACATCTTATAATTTTTCTTCCGCGATCTACTGGAATAAATAATTATAACTTTTGCCGCATTTTAAACTTTTGATCTTATGGTAAATATTTAAACGATTAAAAATTAGTACATGCACACAGACGAAACGTTATGGTTATTGCAAGCGCACAAAGGACCATATACTCGCAGGATGCTATTAAATTAGTTCCCAATGTTCAACAAAAATGTTGCAGATGCCACATTTTAAAATGAATTTTTAACAAGGTACCGAGAATTTGTTTTCCATCGAGCAATTTAGCGAAACAGGAGCAAAGGTCTAAAGTCAACGTCGGTATTACGCATTTCCTTATCCTGTTTATCTACCAACAGTTTGACATTAATCGCGAACCATACTATTGTTTCGTTAAATTGCTAGATGGAAAAGAAACGCACGGGTATTGACTAACGGTAAGAAATAGAACTTTGGGGCCGTACTTGATGTGGAGGATGAAGAAAAATTACGTTAGGAAGAATGTACCTTTAAAGGTAAACTTTTTTTTTTTAATCTCTTAGGGTCTTACCTGATCTCGCTGCAGCACTGAATATGGTACCATAAAGATCCTTAATGGACTGCATTCCTTCAGTGGTCTGGGATACAAAAAAAAGGGAGGAAAAAAAGAAGAATATCAGTACTTGCTAGCATCGCGAATTTTCTTGTTTTTGTTTCACATTCGAATCATTAAAAGAGAGAGCCCGATGTTCCAAGTCTCCATTTACACTCTGTGAACACACTGTGTACTGATAATACACATCATTGTGTACTCAATTGTACTCATCATTTGTACTCATCAATTGTACTCATCATTGTGTGCTCAATTTCTATGCTCAACCTCCCCATTTCATATTTTGTGTACTTCTGTACAAGTCAAAAAGTGCACAAAATTTGTGCTGCCAATACATAATAATTCCCGTGGAGCTTGAACTAGTACACGCCAACCTAGTTTGGATAATTAACCTATGGAAACGCCAACCAAGTTTTCTGGTCCATTTCTTTTTCTTCTTTTTTTTTGGTTTCGTTAGATGTTGAGGATAGCAGTCAACTTTTTTCATTTGATTAGCATTTTTATTAGTACTACAGTATCTCCTTGCAAACGCACCAATTTGTTTAATGTTCAGTTTGGCATTGTTGCATAAAAACAATGTTTAAAACAATGTAAACAATGTAAAACAATCAATTTGGTTGTTTGGTGTCGCAAATCTTGTTTAATATGCTAGGGCCAATGGCCAATCTTAGTCTTGGGTGTCCATTCTTACATAGGTGGACATTATCTGTCTTATAATTTAGTTTCCGGTTCCTGCCTCTAAAACATAATAGAACATTCCATTACCCATAATACCCTGGCTGTTTCGCG
>JAHWFP010085171.1:9365-20447 GCA_023313725.1 Lithobius niger | reverse complement strand
CCCCCCCCCCCCCCCCCCGGGCTTTTAATACGTGATTTGTGGTAACTCTCCAAGTCTTTTCGTAACCCTAGTAAGCTAATCACCATTCCCTATGTGTCACTCCCACCTGCTATATGCAATCATCATCAAAATCTGTACACGGGGCATAATTCGATACCTTACGACAAAGTTACGGAACAGTATGAGCAAAATTATTAATATGGATGAGAAAAGAAAGAGAACTAATTAGCACGAAACTTAATTCCAAATTCAAAACTAATGAAACAGTTAAATCAATTAACGCATAGCAAAAACGAGTGCTGGGCTGGCAAAATTGTTAATAAGGGCGTTTACAAGAAAGGAGTAATAAGATGGTATGAAATATAACTATTATAAAGTCGATAGAAAATGAAATCAATTAGGCCTAACACATTGTAAATCAAATACTGACTGCTGAGCTTGCAAAATTATTACACAGTTAAAAAATCTCGGAAAAGAACAGCGCGAATTCGTTGTTATAGCAACACTCAATTAATTGTTTCAAAGAATAATACAAAGCAAACAAAACAAACACGCCCATATATTGAACGGGGGGGAAATATGTTGTTACGGTTGGCAAGGTCATGAAACCAGACGTATTGTGTGCGCAGCGCATCTTGAGTCCTACAGGCATTTTACGAGCGGCTACGTCTTCCTGAAGGGAGCGGTTTTAATCAACGGCCGCCATTGTTTTTGTAACCATCTTGGATATCAACAAGGCACTCTGCTATCAAAAATATACAATCTATTATCTGTGTTCGTTCTCGGGCGAACTCAAGATATGCCGCGGACACTATATATTACATTAAAAGTGTAAGCTTTTAACATCCAAAACGAAGTATTTCGAAACCTAGACAATATTAGGAAAGTGCGATTGGGACTCGAAGCTTATTCTATAACTGTCCTTTATCAGAATCTATTGGTAAACATCACATTCCAAGACGGCAACACGTTGTTGAGCAGCGTAAGGTTTCCCTGTTGTTTTGGTGTTTTTAATTGTTTAAATTGTAAGTATACATTTTTTTTAGCCTTGTTGTTGTATCTTAGGGGATTTGTAATGTGGTGTAATCTGTTTTTGGTTGAACAAGACAAGGAAAACATTGCCAAAAATTAAATTTGCTTCAGGCCTTGTGTTCGATCAGCGGCTTCGCCTACAAATTAATTTTTTTTACTTATTTTTTCTTCTACTTCCAGACATTCCGATCGACCTAACCGACTGCAGACTTTCAAAGCTGGCGGGCGGGCGCCGGGGCCCAAGGAGGAACAAAGAGCACTAAGAAAAAAAAGGCCAAAACAGCAACATTGTTAACGGAAGGTTTAATAAAGGTAGGTAATATTGATCTACCCCCCTGCGTGTTGAGGACGAAAAATGAGTGTCTAAAAAATAATTTTAGTAATGAATGGTCAGGTTTAAGCTTGAAACCTTCGAATCAATATTGGTTCCTCGATTCGCCTTTCTTTTAATAGGTTTTGTCTCTGAATAATTTTAAGTTTGCTGTGGCAAAATATTGTGAGGGCCAACACGTGATTAATGTTAGCAACACCCAGGTCATATATGTGGAAAATTTTGAAAAAAAAATTAGATCGAATCTCGAGACATACACCATTACAGCAAACCAGTGCCGAATTTTGAACACGAATTTTTAAATTCAGAAATATGGAAAAATGAAATGGCACAACATTCTCAAGAAAAGTCCCATGATGCAATTTTAGTTAGTACGTTTGTTCTCAATGGAACTTGTTGACAGCCACGAAATCCGTGACTGCGTTGTTGTGTTTTGTTTAAATGTATTTAAGTAAGTATGTGCCTTTAAGGCTTTTATTGAATGTGTGGAGCGTCATCTCACTGTGTTGTGTCTCCATTTGTCAGGTGAACAAGGCAGAAATCAACTGCTGAAAATTTTTGATTTTACCATATGTGTACCGTGGTTCCTTCATTGCCAGCCAGGGGCTAACTTCTTAACTTCTATTTACGACCATGAAGCTTCGTTTCGTTTCTTCAATTCTTAACTTCCAAAATATAAGGTGCTCCTGGACGCAGTGATAGCTCCACAAATTCACAAAATGCACTAACATATTTTAATTTTCGAAAGATTTGTTACTTTCTTGGTCACAAAAAAAACACTGGAGAAAATGCATAAAAACACAGACGTATTTACAAACGTGGCCTGCCATGCCGCCATCTTGGAGATCACAGAGCCCCCAACACCAAGATGGCGTTGGCAGGCCGTGTTTGTAAATACGTCTGTGTTTTTATGCATTTTCTCCACAGTGTTTTTTTGTGACCAAGAAAGTAACAAAACGTTCGAAAATTAAAATATGTTAGTGCATTTTATGAATTTGTGGAGATATATCACTGTGTCCAGGAGCAGCTTATGATTTTGAATCCTCTCATCGCCACAAAATAATCTCAACTTTTGAATCTTAACTTCCAGGTTTGCCGTGTTTTATTGTTGTTGTTTTTTTTTTTATAATTTTGTATACCGATAGGCCAAGCCGAAAAAGGATGGGTAGGGGTAGCATGTGTCTCAAGTGCCCCAACGCGTGGGCGACCTTGCCCATCGAACAAGCCACGCAGCAGCATCATGCACCAGCATCGAATGTGCAGCCACAAAAAAAAAGCAAACTTCTCAAGATGATAACACGGCCGGTTTTCACGCCTTCAGTGGTTATGAAGCCACGACACAGTCATCCCTTGCAAACCTGAGGAGATTATTGGTACGGGCGACGGCTCCTCTACACCAACACCACAGTTAAGGTCTAGCTTACCAAAATAACAAGGTGGTCAAGCTGCGGGTTGGGGGTGAATTCCAAATTAAAACCAAGCAGGTGGAATAAGACGAATAGCCGTGGTTCAATTCTAGTGATGTTTTAATTATAAATTGGAGCGATAATCAGCTCAGGATCGCCTGACTAATGGTGCCAACCCTTACCATGGCTTAGGGCCTTATGGAATGCCATAAATGAAAGGCTTACCCGGGATCAGATACAATTATGATGGATTTCGGGCTATGATTATTTGATTTGAATGGCCAATTTGGCATCTAGGGGTTGCAGTGACACATTGGCAACAGGGTTGGTCCAGCTTGAATTTAAGTTGGGGGGAATTGGGGCGAAAAGGGAAATATTTCTAATTGCTAGAGCCGAAATTACCTTTGGATGTGGGTCGATGGAAGGATCTTGGCCGATGGATTCTATTTCAATTCACACGTCATTGTTGGGAGCACCGGGCAGAACACTAAGCAAGCTCGAGTCATTACAACTGATGTCATACACTAATTACAGGCAATTCGTATGCTATATGTTGTTGCAAGAATTGATCTCATAGCACAATCTCAACTAACAATGAATGTTCAAAGGGTTTCAAAGGGTTTAACGAGCGTTAACTACTCCTGGTCATCTGCCCGAAGCCCTAAGGCCCAATGTCTGCAACAGCCAGATTCCCAGGCAGTCACCCACCCAAGTATCAATCCAGCCCAATGCTGCTTAACTTCGGGGACAACAACAATGAACAACAACAACAATGAACAATGAACAATTTTGAAGTGACAATGGGTCGTTACAATATGACGTCGTGCAGACCTTGGGCTTGGTAGAGTTCACAAATGACGTCATCGGAGCAACTGCGTTGGAGTGGCACAATTTCGACGTGTGGGATCAATAGGTCAGGGTACGATAATTAGAATTATGAAATTTTGTACACAAGCATTTATGTAACTCTTTTTCAAGCGCAATCATGTATGAACACCACTGAGAATAAATTATTAGGGTTTTGGTTTGGGAGTTTTTACTGACTTAATCACGCGTTGTGAAGATAATTTCGGCAGCCAGGCTAGTTTTTTTTATTTTTTTTTTATTTTGGCTGTCACGTAATTTTGGTAATTTTTTAATTTTTTTATTTTTACTTCGGCTGCCTGGCTTTTATGGCTTATTTTTTTTACTCGGTTTGGGTAAGGTTAAGTTAGGTTTTGGGTAAATTTGGTTAGTTCAAAGCGGGCTTAGAACAGACCAACGTTACCGTCGTAGTCCTTGTAACGCTTATTTTTTACGGGTTGATCCACGACTCACGTAATCGTTCCGCCGAAAGCCGATCAGAACCGTGCCGAATCTGAAAAAAAAATAGCGCGGCTGCAGCGACTACCTAAATACAATTGGTCCGATTTACTTCCGCCACTTTCAAAAATATTGAGGCACATGCAACAGCACTCTGTATTATACAGGGTGATTCGTGTTAGGAGCCGATACCCTGTTAATGGCTAATGAGAGAATAATAATGATAGAAATGAAATGATGGGGGACGTTTACGCGAGAAAAAAGGAATTACCTTGAGATTATATTTCAAGGTCATCCTCGTCCTATCTTCCCAACGAGCTGTGATACGGCAAAAGCTTAAATCATAAAGTTGGACGCAAGCAGACAATATGACCAAGCAAGAAAACAGATTCAAATCGGATATTAAATAAAACAGTTGTAACGATTTTTATAAGCTCACTCTGAAGATGCTGGCAGCACTGTAGTGATACCAACTGCCAACTACAATGCAAACAGCATGTTGAGTGAGCATTTCAAGATCGTTATAACTATTTTATTTATTATTCGATTTTGAATCTGATTTCTTGGTTGGTCAATTGTCTGCTTGCGTCCAACTTTCTGATTTACATTCTTGCGGTATCGTATCTCGGTGGGAAGATAAGACAAGGATGACCTTGAAATATCTACTCAAGATCATTCCTTTTTTTTCGTGTACACGTCCCCCATCACACCCATCATTTCATTTCTGTCATTATTATTCTCTCATTAGCCATTCACAGTATATCGGGCTCGTAACACTTTAGTCACCTCACCCTGTATATAATCTAAACGTAGTCACCATCACAGTTGCCAGTTTAAAATTAGATATACGATACACCTAGTTTTAGATTTTAGGCGTCATTCTCACCTTTAAGCCCTAATTTTTACCTGTCGTTTTAATTTCGTAAGCAGCAGCTATGGAGAATTGGGTTCGAGAGTAGGCTTATTCATTTATGCAACACGGTGCGGAGACTTGACGCTGCCGTGATTTAAGGCATGATTTTCAGCTTTTAGGCCTATTTTTTTTTGCCTGCCGTCGTAAGTAGTAGCTAGCAGAGAATTTGGTTGGAGAGTAGGCTTATTCATCCATGCAACACGGTGCCGAGACTATTTTAAGTGAAGCTAATGTGTGTCGTTAACGAAATTTTTTTGCCATTACGGTTCCGTGTATTTCTCTAGTGTTTAAATGCGAGGAACCGAGGATCAATATATATTTTTTTAAGTTACGCTGAGAGAGCCTATAGGGCAGTGACATTTGCCGCCATATTGGCACCAGTATGGGTTTTGGAGGGCATAACTACAAGGTACACTACATAAAAATGGAGGGAAAAACAACGGAAGAGCGGATTTCTTAGACTTAAAATAACGTTGTTTTCTCCAACAACAAAAATGGCGCGTTTTTGGTCTAAGAAATCACTCTTCACAGCTTCGGCTTCAGTATGACGCCCTTCTGTGTCTCTCTGCAGTGCCCCTTGCAGCTAATAATACTACGTCGTGTCACTGCTCTGTTAGCTATAAGGAAGCAACGGCGTTTTAATTTGCCGCGTTTTTAAACTAATTTTTGGTAACTGAATCTAACGGGAAAAACCCGTTAATAGCGTTCTAAAGTTGAAAAAGGCGACGGACAAAATTGTTGCAAAAGTCTTCGAAGCCGTTTCGGCCGTACAGAAGACTAAAAAACGTATGCCGAAATAGATACCAGTCTTCCTCAATTTAAAAAGAAATATAAAAAAAAAAACAAAGCGCACACTTGTACCGAATGAAGTAAGTGGCTTAAAAAACACGGATAAGTGGCATTGTTATTTTTAATAGCCCTCATTTTTTTTTCTATTTTGGCGATCTCATTAAAACTAACGATTTTGTTTTTCTTCACGGAAACAGTAGATGTATAGACGCAGCGATTATTTTGCCCGACGGACGGGTTTTTTAAAAAATTCCGAGAGACGCTGGGGGAAAAAAGCTTAGGCAAGCGAATGTGACTGACTCAGCAACGTGACTTTTTGTCGATTCCTTTGAAATTCGAGGTTCAGCTTCGTACGCGTCGACCATGTCGTCCGCCTTTAGGCTTCGTGATACTTATACAGATTTCTGGGTCGCCTAAAAGCACGATTTCTGGGTTTGAACACGCCCCTTGGACTAAAATAGTATTAAAAAAAAAGCTCGGTCCCTGACAATTCGGTCCCGAAGTTACAGATAGTGCGACATTCGTTCCCGTATAATAATAGGGGGCGCGGAATTGCACCGACACGGAGTTATGTTAACTCCGGAATTTTCTTAAACTCTGACCCTTGTGTTGAACGTTAAATGAAAACTTGAATATTGCTACCGAAAGTAGCAATGTTCTAGTTTTTATTTAACCTTCGAACCAGTGGCGTAACGTACAGGTAGGCTAGGTAAGCATTGCTTACGGGCCCCTACAACTCGGGGCCCCGCCTGGCGTCAAATTATGGAAGTGGACAAAATCATTGAGATTTTTTCATTGAAAAAAGCATGCCAATAGTATCGCCTCAACAGCCTCAAGTAGTGAACTAACTATGGTATGTAAATGTGAAGTTCAAAGTGCAATATGTTATAAGCATGTCCAAATTTCCATTTTAACAAGTGTTTTAATGTAGCTACCAGCAACGCTTATAGTAATTCGATAGTTAAGTAGGCAAAAAAAATACCACACAGACATGTTTTTTTTTTTTTATAAATCTTGTCAAACATTATTGTTTGCTTGCATTACGAAGTAATTTTTTTGGCTGAATATTGTTGGTTGTTCGGGTAACGTAAACCAAACAATGTAAAGTATGTGTATTATTTGGACCAAGACATGCTAAAAGGTGATCGATTTTTTTTTGTAGGGGGGAGGGGGCGCAATAAATGGGGGAGGGCCCGACCATGGGCCAAGAGTCACTTTGTTACGCCACTGCTTCGAACTATTAAGCGGTGCGATTAACTTGGAGAATGTTTTGGTGTGTTGAGATCACTCCTTTGAAGGGCCGAACCATTCGGACCTTGGCGGCCCCTTTTACCAGTTTTGGTTTTTGATATGATATTACAGTAACTCCGGATTCGTGATTTACTTTAAAAAAAGTGTCTGAAACAATCCGGAATTGTGGTAACACGGAATTACCGTAACTCTTGTCTAGTATGGTTGCGGTTTCTGATGTTATATGTATAGCCGCAACGAGCGCGGCAGCGCGAGCGAGGCAGGGACGTTATTTAATCATCAATAAAATTAGGAGTTACGGTAACTCCGTGTTACCACAATTCCGGATTGTTTCAGACACTTTTAAAGTAAATCACGAATCCGGTGTTACTGTAATTCCGGGTCCAACACAGGGGTCAGAATTTAAGAAAATCCCGGAGTTAACGTAACTCCGTGTCGATACAATTACAGCGCCCCTAAAAATAATCCTACGAAAATTCGCTCCATGTAGTACTATAAAACTACGTAACAATGGAACAGAGGTTTTGGATCTTTGGTTGAACATAGTCATCCAACGGCACGGAAAATCGATAAAGCCACCCAAACGGACCATATATACTACCGTTGCCTGCCTGAGCCATTACTCAAGAAGCAAAGAAATAAGTTCCATGCACCGAAACGTGTAGACCCGAAGTTTCGAAATTGCAGCAATGATCGGAGAGCGTTCACAAATTACCTAACCCTTTTTTCTAAGATTTTATACTCACCCCCGCCCCCCCCCACCGCCCCGGGCACCATTTGCAACACCATTTCAACACTCGGCATAGCTCCTGCACCTGAAAATACTTCACATTTACCTTAACTCTTCCACCCCACCCACCCATTGCAAACATTTTTTTTTTTTTTTTGGACGAACTCGGTTTTATAAGTTGTCCTACATACCTCGAGACGTATACATTAAATTTTTTGTCTTGGGACCTAAATGTCGTATGTGGTCTTTTTTTTTTTCGGGGACCGAATTGTCTCCGGGACGCATAATTTTGTTTTCGTAAGCAGTTCAGCAAAACTCGCTACATAGCTCTCCATACAGCCAAGCAGCTTACAGAAAGAAAAAAACCTAACCTGATCTAACCTAACTACAACAACAATCGATCAATGGCAATAAAATACAACGGCAATAACGGCAACGGCAACGGCAATAAAGTAAGTTAACACATAATCACCATCAGTGGGTGCTAAGTAACGAAGTTTCGTAAAGAAATCCGGTCCGCCTATCTGAACTTTTACGAAAGAAAAACATGCGTCCGGGACCGAGTTTTGGGGATCGAATTGGCACGGGACCAAATTGTCGCGAAGCCGGTAAAACAGGTTCTGAAACATTAACATTTTACCCACGAATGGTGTACAAAGAGTACCAACATATAATAAAGAACACAGAGATTACCCTACAGTACACATTCAATGCAATCAGTGACATTAGGTGCCGGTGCACACGTGCGGTACCGCATTTGCGTTTACGTGCCATCTGTTGGATACGTACTGCATACGTACCTGCGTCGACGTTGCGTTACCGCCCGCCGCTCGCCCGCCGCTCGTGCGGTCGTTTTGCACCGCAATTTCCCCCGTCAACGCAGCGTTAAAAAAACGCAATTGCGTCTCTGAGTACCTTGGGTGACTTGAGCGGTGCACACGTCTGCCGTTTACCGCAAAAGCGTTACCGAAAATGGCGTCCAATTTCGAAGAAATAAACGTGGAATTGTTTATTGGGGGGGAGTAAAGAACTATCCTGAAATATGAAATGTTGCTGCAGAAATGATTGAAGACTCATTGGGAAGTAATTAAAGAAATTACCCGAATTTTTTAGTTAATCTACAAAGGATGTATAACATTTCCCCCTGGTACGTCTTAAATTAGTACATCAATGTACCAAAATTCGACACATTGGTTTTAAAATATATTTTTTATTCACGAGGTAGGCGAAAAAAGCAATATCGTCTCATTGGTTTCAAACTATAATCTTTTGTACACGAGGTTAGGTAACCGAACGCGCACATACGTCACCGAAGCGGCACCGCAGCGTCAACGAGCGTTAATAAAACGCACGTGTGCATTGATTGGCTGCGTCGCCGCAGCGTCGCCGCGCGTCCAAAAAACGCACGTGTGCACCGGCGCTAAAGCAATCAAGTGTGATACATACCAAAACCAAAACTGGTGTAAGCGATGCCGCCAAGTTCCCAAAAAAGGTCGGCCTTTGAAAGTATGGTGATATCATTCAGCCGGGCAAACGCCACCAAGGTTAATCCTATTAGCTATAAGTTGATCGCAGCGATCAATAGTTTGAAAGTTAAATGAGAACTAGAACATTGATTCTCCCGGTAGCAATCTTCGAGTGTTCGTTAAACCAAATCCAAAGTATTATTCGGTGCGATTAACTTGGCTAATAGGATTAACCTTGGCGGCCTTTCCCTGGTGGAATGACATCACTACCTTCAAAGGCCGACCCTTACTGGCAACTTGACGGCTTCTCCTGTACCAGTTTTTGGTTTGCAACAAAAAAACAAAATGGCGTGTTTTTAAGCTGAATGGGTTGACCCCAGGGTGTTCTACCTGTCTATATAACTCATAGTGTGTAGAAATAACTCGATTAGTTTTACCAGTGATAATTTTTAAAGTGTTGCGTGGATTTTTTACTTTATTAAATCATCCTTTTGTAAATAGAGCAGCGACACGACGTAGTATTATTGTATATAACTCTATGCTGGAGCCTTAATTGGTTAGCTGCAAGGGGCACTGCAGACAGAAACACAGAAACAGAAGGGCGTCATACTGAAGCCGATGATGTTAAGAGTGATTTCTTAGACCTAAAACGCGCGATTTTTGTTGTTGGAGAAAACAACGTTATTTTAAGCCTGAGAAAGCCGCTCTTCCGTTGTTTTTCCCTCCATTTTTATGTAGTGCACCTTGTAGTTATGCCCTCCAAAACCCATACTGCTGCCAAGCTGGTGCCAATATGGCGGCAAATGTCACTGCTCTATTCACCGAATGGCAGGCGGCAGCATCTATCACCGTCTACCATTATTTAGTTCTATGTAGCATTTGATTTCAACAAGCGGAGGAATGCGCAAAGAAATTTCTTTTCACCCAACAAACAAGCGACGTGCCTCCTTAATTATTGAATGCAAAGCTGGTGCGTCCACGTGCACCAGAGAGCAGGCGGTCATGGTTAACGATATCATTGTCACTAGATGGCGCCCATCTAGCAGTTCAAAGTCTGCGTTTCAAAACTGTCCATTTATAGAAACAGGCGCCCGTGATGTCGTTAGGCTTAACTTTACCGCTTGCTTCCTGGTACACGTGGGCGCAACAACTTAATACTCAATAATTAAGGAGGCATGTGGCGGCTTGTTTGTAGTGCAAAAAGAAATTTATTTATGTGTTCCGTCGCCTATTGAAAGTAAGGGCTAGACAGCACGAGATAGCGGCAAATGGCTATATACACGCTGCAGCTTGTCATTTGGCGGCAATCCCCCTTTAAGCCAACGCAATATAATAATATAGGCTTACCTTCAAGTCATCAACTGTGCAGTTTCGCTTTAACGGCTCCATCTTTTTGCATCAATTTGCTTCAAATAAATAATCAACTCCACCATTGCCCACAGCTACTTCAAATTACAGCCAATTTAGATTACTAAAACCTGATCCTATCTCCACATCCCAACAAATTGTTGAAATTTCCTGGAATCAGACGAAATGGGGCTGAAATTGACAGATTTGCATGATTTTAGCCAGAATAAGCCGAATCGCGTAATTCGTTCACCCGTTTAAAATTACATTTCTTATTACCCTATAACCGCCACGTGCAGTTCTCATTCCACGGTGTGTTGCTGTCCTACCGTTTCGCGAGGCAAGATTTAGACTTATATTACAACATCACTTCCGCTCCTTTTTTTTTTACGTAGCTCAGCATAGGACACGCAACAACAAAACACCAGTAGGAGGATATTAACGCTTTCAAAATCACTCGGGTAAGGGACCGATCATTATTCATGGACCGGGGGGGGGGGGGGGGGGGGGGGGGG
>JAHWFP010085170.1:0-15446 GCA_023313725.1 Lithobius niger | reverse complement strand
ATCCAAATACTGTAAATGCATTTATTTTAGCTATTTTATTTGAAGCCAAAATATGTTTTGTTTTTCTATTTGAAATTAAAAAATAAATGCACATATTGTTCGTTTTGGTTTCCCCCCACCAACCTGGGTTGCCGCATGCGGTTGTTCCTTTTGCGTTTTTATTGGAATCCAAATACTGTAAAAGCCTTTATTTTAGCTATTTTGCTTGATGGCCAATTTAATGTTTTTTTTTCTTTTTACTTGAAATCAAATTATGGGCTTTTATTGTTTGTTTTGGTCCCCCCTCTCACCAACCAGCGTTGACACATGCGTTTTTTCCTTTTGCGTTTTTATTTGGACTCCAAATACTGTAAAAGCCTTTATTTTAGCTCTTTTGCTTGATGGCCAAATAAATGATTTTTTTTCCTTTTACTTGAAATCTAATTATGGGCTTTTATTGTTTGTTTTGCCTCCTCCCCTCCCCCTCCCCCCAACCAGGGTTGTGACATGCTTTTGTTTCCTTTTGCGTTCTTATTTGAAAAGTAAATAAAAGCTTTCTTTCCTGAAATCAGAAATAATTTTCATGATTTCTTTACTGAGGTCAGGGATAAGGGTTATAGCGACGGGGAACGGTTGTTGGACTTAGAAAAATTCGACATCGACGTGTAGCGTTTTTTTTTAAACACCCTGTTGATTACAAAAGTTTAAAAGTTTACAATGAATACAAATGGCGCGACAGCAGAAGAAGGCTTGGTGGAATTTGATGGAAGGGTTGATGGATCATTCACTACTCGTTCACTACTAGCTTAAATTGTCGTTGTGCAAATATATTAGACCATAGCGTTCGGCATCTATGTTCGGCTTTATTGCGAAGGTCTTACCGTATTGTTGTCGAACGCCATGGTATAAGTGATACGAGTGTTCGCACCCTTCTGCCTGGCTGTTCCCTGATAATACACGAGAATGGGCCTCGGGAATTTGCATTCTAGCAATATGTTCGTTTCTTTTGTCACTGACGATTCCCTAATTCTAATTTTTCACACCAATTGAATTTAATGTAATTGGGGTGGGCTTAGATTCAGGACAAGTTCTCTTGTAACGTTATAACTTGTGTAATCATTCCATCCGTAATTTATTGCTTTTTTTTATGTTTACCTCTATTAACATTATAAACAACCCAACTTACATTTGTTCCCCCATTACACAATTTTAAAAGATCCCAAGTTTTTTTTAAAGTTCTGATGTTTACACTAAACACTTTTAAACTCACACAACTTCAATGTCATTTTCAATTTTAAATTTCACTTTATTTTTTTATTTCAAAGATTTGGTTTTTAAACATTGTTACTATTTATTGTGTGTAGATCTTCTTCAGATTTTATTACATTCCATCTTTTATCTGTGTCTTCCTCATCATCATCTTCCTTCTTAAAAACTGCACTGCACTGTTACTGAGGTTGGCGCTAATGACCAAGCCGTCGACGCGCCATTAAGCCTCAATCATTAAGCCCCCTTCTTAAAAACCATACATATTTAAAATCATTGTTCTTTGCATATTCTTTCTTTTCCCAAAAAACGTTTCTATAATGTGACGTCGCATTTTTGTTGATATGGTGCAGTCCTGTATACGTTGTCGTTAGTCACAATTCTTGTTCTATTCTCCAGCCACGCATCTCTGTACTCCCTACTTTTAAACTGTATTATGATTGCACTGTTTTAATTTCTATTTTTTAGACATCTGCTGGCTTCTTCTATTCAACTTGGTCTTGTTTGTACGATGAAAGTTTTGTGTTATTTTATTTTATTTTATGTCTTTCAAGTTTTCTTAATAGTCCAGTTGGTTGATTTCTGGGTTTTATATTTTTTCATATTGCTCTTGTTCGTGCATTGTCAATGTTAGTTTTCGTTGTCTTTTTTTTTTTAATTTGAGTATCTGCAATAAATATTCTTTGTTTTCCATTTCCTTAATTTTCAGCCATATTTCTGGATGTTCTTGCCAATGTCTATCTGTTCTTGGCTTATGAAATGCAAGAGGTGTTTTTGTTATGTCCTTTTGTTCTAGTTGTAATTTCGTTAATTTGTTATATTTTTCCATTAGTTTATCCATTTTCTGTTTGAGTTATTGTTTCTTGTACAGCAGTGTTTTATCAGCCTTTTCGCCTATTTTTTATCATCTGTTTCTGTTTTTCAGTCGTCTGCTTCTTATTATTTCTTTTTTTTTTTATTCCATCAATTTCTTTTTCTTCTGCTTTCTTCTTTCGTTATCATCCTTCTTGTCTTCTTCATTTTCACTCACTTCGTCACTTTCTATTTCTGTATCTTTTTCTGACGATGTTTTTTGTTTTCTACACCTTAAGCACTTCCAATTTTCTCTGCTTTTAATACTCTCCGCATTCCACGTTTTTTCTGCAATTTTCGTGCGTTGGAAGTGATGCTTTACTTCGAACTTTCCAACTATTGCGTCATAGTTCTCGCTGTTTACCCACGGTACATATTTATTTCGTTTTGGTTACTTTTTTTTTAACTTTTAAAAGTTCTGGTTCACTGGGATTCACAAAAAGAGCACACCTGTTACTTTTCGATTTCAGTTTTAGGTTTCGATTTGATTATAATATAATAATAACAATATCATTTTTAAATGTAATGGTAATTACTTTATTGCTGAGAATGGCTCGAGTTCAGTTGAATGTGGAAACACAGCGAAAAATGTCTTTAAAAAATGAAGACGATGAACAATTCATATCAGCCACAACTAGTAAATTAACCAAACCAGTTATTGATTTAATTGTTTGTCTTGGCTAAGCTTTGTGTTTATTTCCTTTACGTTCTGCTTACTGGAGTCCAGGCTTCGATTCCTCACAGCGGGCTTGGAACTCTCGCAGAGATAATTCAGTCAGCAGAAGCGTCTGTGCAATGTTTCTAAATTCGTTGGTTCGAATACCGGTCTCTTCAACTGAGTCATACTGAATCCGTAACAAAGGCTTACAGAATATAAGCTCTTGTGAGTTATCGAGTTTTGCTGTTGTGTTGTTGTTTCCTTTACTCTTTCATATCTTGTTAACTAACGGTTTTACATTAAAGTTGACCTGCAAATTATAGTAACGTAAACAGTGAGTTATATTTACAGTGAGTTCGTTATGGATACTGTGATTCCCAACTTTATAAGCTATTAATAGTGA
The DNA here is from genome assembly GCA_023313725.1 of Lithobius niger. NCBI lineage: Eukaryota > Metazoa > Arthropoda > Chilopoda > Lithobiomorpha > Lithobiidae > Lithobius > Lithobius niger. The sequence continues at coordinate 12,288 of JAHWFP010085170.1, read as the reverse complement.
AAACGCTTAAGCGTATAAAGTACAGATGTAGGCCTTAAAAAAAAGTAGTGTAATACTCTAAAGGAACATACACAAGAAAAAGACAGGCAAGTCTGCAGCGTCGCTCTAATACATGTAAAGGAATCTCCAGCATCCCAAAAAAGAAACTGGATTTTTTTCTTCACGTATTAGTGCGACGCTGATGGCTTACATGTTTTTTTCTTTCTTGTATCTGTTTGCATAGAGCAGTAAATTATTTTTATGGCTTACATCCGTATTTTATACGCTTAAGCGCATTTTATTACTATTATCTGTTATTTTTTCTTTTCCCAACAACGACAACAACAACAATATTGTAATCACCTTAAAATAACTGTTATCGGAGTCTTGTATTTTTTTTTATACTTAGTTTTAAGATATAAAAGTTGAAAAATCTATTCACTGGTTCGATCTCTATAGTAAGGAAAATAATTCCAATAAGAACTATAACAGCAAGAATATTGTAGTCACATTAAAGTAGGGGTCGAAAGGCCCTGGTCCTTGTGACTACGCGTTAATGTGTAAAAAGTGAGAATCGGTTCATTGGCTCGAAAATTTTTCCATGAATAATAACAACAACAAAAATGTAATAGTTACATTAAAATTGCGTTCAAAAGGCCCTGGGCCTTTTCATGCCGACGTTTTAGGCTATTTACAAGTAGAAAATTGGTTCATTGGTTCGATATCTAGGTGAAAGCAAAATTTCCCCTACAAGTACAACAACAACAAGAATAGTGTAGTCACATTAAAATAGAGTTCGAAAGGCCGTGATTGTTGTTTATGCCTACATTTCAGCTATAAAAATTGAAAATCAGTTTATTAGTTCATCTCTAGGTGGGAGCAAAATTTCCCCAACAAAAAAGAAGAACTACAGCAAGAATATTTTAGTCACATTAAAATAACGTTCGAAAGGTCTTGGGCCTTTTAGTGACATCAAATGAAAGATTGAATGTGCCATTGTCACTATTAATCTGAAATAGCCGGCATTTTGAAACTAGGACACCATTTTGAAATTATGCTTATTATCATCCGATTTCGTTCAAATTTAGAATGGAGACAAAGTAGTTGACACCAAGGTGAAACAGTGAATGTGCCATCGTCACTAGTAATCTGTAATGGCCACTAGCTTGAAATCAGGCCGCCATTTTTAAATTATGCTCATTATCGTCCGATATCTGTCAAATTTAGAACGCAGACAATATAGTTGACACCAAGTGAAACAGTGAATGTGCCGTCGTCATTAGTAATCTCTAATGGCCAACACCTTACAATCAGGCTGCCATTTTGAAATTATTCTTATTATCGTCCGATTTTGTTCAAATTTAAAACATTCCTGAGAGGGCATAGTTATCAAGACATACTTCACACTTAACATGCTACTTATAATGTTTGTTTTTTTTTATCTCAGACGACAAAGATCAGCCTTTTTCTCCTTTGTGGCGGCACTAATCGGCGCACCGATATTTGAAGAATAGTAGTGTACTTCAAAAATTATGGACGGAAAAACCAAAGGCTCAACAAGAGTTAAATAAATACAGATGAAAACCTATTTACGTTGCCTTTTGGACGTATATGTCAGACTGCCTGAGCGGGGAATCGAACCCACGACCTTTGAACCAAAGGCCGAGGTCCTACCGCTGAGCCATACATGTTTATATGTATATTTGCGTGTGTTAAAAGCTACCTATGGACGTTTCCTTTTAAAAATGGCCGTGTCAGTTTGGCTCAGAGGTAGGACCTCGGCCCTTGGTTTCAAAGGTCGTGGATTCGATTCCCCGCTCAGGCAGTCTGACATATAAGTCCAAAAGACAACGTAAATAGGTTTGCATCTGTATGTTCTTCAAAAATGTTAGGCACTGGTTTTCTCTTCATTTACTGAAAATTATTTACTATTTGCAATTGTTACAGATTACAGTATTTAAAAATCTATTAAAAACACACGTAACAGACAAAAAATTAATTATAAAGGTGTCAAACGTCCACCACCACCCCTCGTCCACCACGACTACTTATTATACAATTCAAAGTAACACGGATTAATAAACGAAAACGGATCGTCAGAGTAAGGTTCTAACAGTCAAAACCCGTAAAGAACACGGACAAGCTTTGACAGTAAGGGTCTAGGTGTGAAATTTTGTCACTAAGGGCCCGTGCGCACTAAGCCACCAAGCCGCGCAACCAGGTTTCTGCGGCCAACGAGAATGCTGACGGTATATGTAGCACCGCCCATTTATCCGCCATGGCCAGTGAGTCGCAGCGGCCACTGGGATCCCAGACAGCGTGCAAGCGATATCATTACTGCTCCGTCTTCATTTTTCACCACGTGATCAAGGAAAAACGGACGTGGCCGCGCAGCACGTCGCCGTTTTTTTTTTGGCCACGACGACCACTGGCTGCACGACCTGGCCGCCCAGTGCATTGGGCCCTGCGACGCTGGTAAGCATTAGACGCTTACTACCCGGTTTTTGACGAAGAACTGCAAGAGATCGTCTTAAAAGACCCATGTGATGATCCAATGGCAGTGAGGTGTGGGTATCCTACTTTGCTTTAGTTTGATTTTATTTGCGGTTTGGTAACATAACAGCATATTCACACTAGAGACCATTACTGGTTGTCACCACTTATATTAAATCTGCGAAATTACGAAATTCACATAAAGCTAGCTAAAAAATAGTAAAGCACCAAAAGTCAAATACTTTACAGAGAGTTCTTTAAAGCTATTCCAAGCACACAAAAAACTGCTACAACCGTACACACACACGTTCTGTCCAGATAAGCTAGAATTATATTTACAAAGTTGGATTTAAAAAATTAACTTTCTAACTTAAGCAAGTCTAGTGGTAGCCGGGTGTGCGTTTCCTGCTTTGCTTTCGCTCGAAAGTGTTTTCGTTTTAGTAACATGGCAGCGTATTTGCAGCAGACAGCATTATTGATTATCATCAATTGCCTTAAATGTACGAACTTCGTCTAAAGATAGTAAACAATTCTGAAGCACCAAACGTCAAATGCCAAACTTCACAGGAAAATGTGTTCGTTCTTAAAATTCTTTAAAGATTTTCCAAGAACAATAAAAAAAAAAACCCGCCACTATAATTCATATACACGTTATATCCGAATAGGCTGAAACTATAATTATAAAGTTTGATTACAAAATTTGCTTACAAAGTCATTAAGTCACCCACCGGGTAGTAAGGGTCGAATACTTTCTAGTATCTTGTTGACAAAATTTGACACCTAGACCTAAAGTTCTGCCAATACTTGTCCGTGTTCATTACAGGTTTTGACTGTTAGACCCTTACTCTTAACTTTTAACGATCCGTTTTGTTTATTAATAATTTATTGGTCAAGCCTCAGGCAGGCGGCACGGGTGGGGGGGGGGCCCCCTGATGACCCCAGGGGAGCCGGGGAGGGGGCTATTGAGGATATTTCATGAGTGTTCCATGGCTGGTTCGATGTGTGAAGCTAAGAATGACTTGTGTGCCATAATTCAAGCTTTTAGCTCGCTCAGCAAGAATATGTTGGCCATCAGCCTTACGGGGCAGGGTGTGTGGGGGCACAAATGGGGCGCTGAGGGACGTGGCGGTATCTCAAGGGTGTTGCATAGCTAGATCGATGTGTACTGCTAAGCATGACTTGTGTACCAAATTACATTGTTTTAGCACGATATGCTTGCTTAACATTCGTACTCGTGAACGCAAAGAGTCCCAACAACAAAAATAACAAATGACCATGTTGTGGAGGCCACACGGTTCGTTTGTCGTCTTTAAGAATTTTAATACAGTGAAATAGTTATGACACTAGCCCTCTTATCGAATTTCGACAATTCTGGCTTTTCAACGTTTTACGTTTCCCCAATAAGAATAACAACAACAACAACAACAATCTTTAAAACATGAAAACCAGTTCAATGGTTCGATTGCAAGGTGAGGGCAAAAAGTACCAACATCAACAACAACAATAGATAGCCATGCTGTGATGGCCAAACGGTTCGATTGTTGTCATTAAAATTTTTAATGCAGTGAAATAGTTATGACACGTCCGCATCTACCGAATTTCGTTGGTCCATGTCAATTCTGACGGACATGGCCGTATAGGAAGTAGCACGGCTGGTGCGGAATTTGCCGTACCACTTTTCGGCCCACAAGTTTTAAAATACCCCAAACACACACAATGAGTCTGCTATTGTCAAACTTTTGAAGCGGCCCTGTAACAAGTGCGTGGCTTTCCTGCCGAGCTTTGAGAGCAGCATCTGTCCCTCTAGCATAAACCCTGAAGCTTATAATATACCATCACGTAGTGCAACTTTTGTTTTCCACGCACCTTACGAAAGATAATCAGCTTGACCAAGAGAAGGGGGTTTTGGGGGGAAAGAAGTAAAAGAAACGGTAGATTAAGATTCAGCAAGTGGTCAACACCAAACTTCGGAGAAAGCCCAACACAGCAGCCAACCGATTATAACTTTCTCAAAAATAAGTTTGTAAGTCACTAATAACGGAATAGGAAACATCGGCCCTTACACAAAAGGGTGGGGAGGGGGAAGAAGACGAATTATTGCATGCTACGTACATAAGGGCAAGGTTCTAAAATGAACTGACATAAATCAAAAATAATTCGCAAGATAAAGGGTGAACGAAGCAAACAGGCTGCATTAAAGGCTGGGTTTTGCTAGGATACAAGATACACTCATCTGAGAAAAAAATAAAAGCCAACTACCCCGACTGGGACTCAAAAACACAAGACTTCCTGCCAACCTCACGTAATTTGGATACACTAACCGCTTACATAAATACAAAAATTTGCCCTCTTCCGATTAAAATCTTACACGTAATAGCACAAAGTAGCTTCATGGCCGAATTTGGGGGGGGGGGGGGTCAATGTCGGTCAGGAAAATGCATCCCAGTCGGTGGAGCGAACTACAAAAGCAAAAAAAAAGTCTCCCCCACCCACCATAAATTCCTAGATCCGCCCCTGCTATGGTCCACATTTTAACTAAAAAAGAAAACCTCAAACATTTGTTCAAAACATGGCCTCCAGAGCCAGATAAGACACTACAGTACCAGAAATTGCTTCAACCTCCGTGGTTTTGCCCGGGACCCTGCTGTGAGAGCTATACAGTGCTCCTCTACACCCCCTAGCTGATTTGGTTAGGCCGTACCACTTTTAATTTGTTTCCTACGGCCCTGCTGACGGAAACTATAGCGTTTCAAAGTTTGACGTTTAACATGGAAGTTCATGCTGAGGCTTACATAAGGACCACTGTCGCAATCCTTGATGATGTAAATAAAAATCAAACAGCACTGAAGACCAGTGTGCGGCCTGGTCTTCACTGCAGTCTCCGCAGGTTACGACTGTGTATTTGTTTATATCTTCTTACTGCGGTTTGATTTCTATTCTTCTGTGATGTGGAATGTCCAAATTGATAATTAGGAAGTTGTTTACATGGCAGTGGTTTAGCTGCACACTGAAGACACTGTGCACTAAGATTACACAACAGACCACATCAGCCTCCAAACGAATTGTGTGCTGGTAGTCCCACAGTCTGTATACCAGTATGAGCTGGTACGTAATGATATGCACTCTTAGCTCACCGCGTCTTCACCATTGGGGTACAATTTCCCCCTCCCTTTCCCCCAGTGCCCTCCATTTTCCTAAAGTTATTGCGTTTGAATTCGAAATAGCTAATACCAGAAAGAAAGAAAACTTTTTTATGACATTTTATATTGTAAAATAACAGAAAGTTATTAGCATTTTATATAGCTTGTAACGTTTTGAATCGTGCTTTCACATTAGCAAATTTTATTACTGAATCCTAATTCGTGAGCGTGGTATAATTTTGGTTCGCGCCTTAACTCCTTACCGAATCGAATTCATTTATTAGTTTCTGTCAAAATTTTTGCTCTGGACTCTGGCTAGTGGTGTGTCGATGCTCAAACAGCTCGGTCAGAGATATTCATTTTGAAGTAGAACACGAATTTTTTTTTTATTTAAATCAGAAGAAACCGACAGTTAAAAGTACCAAATAACAGTCTTGGGATTTTCTTGGCGTCCGCAGTATCTGGACTTTATCCGTAAACGGCAACACTGTAAAATTTGCTACATCATCGAAGACAACGACGTTTCAAGCATACTGTACGCCTTTGGCCCACTCATCCTCTTGTAACTTATGTACATTCTAAGCTCATAGATCATAGCTCACCAATGTTAAAACAAGAACACAACTGTGACCTATGAAGCCTGGTCTTGTGTGGTATGTGTAGTGTTGTTGAATACCTACAGGCAAAGGCTATATTGTTCAATGGACTGCAGTGGTGGGGAACCCCCCTCCCCATCAAAAAAGAAAAGGTTGCACGATTTTTTGGTGTGGCGGGAGGACGGGTAATTTTTTTTTTAATTGAAGAATTAAATAGTAATTAAAACAATGGTAATTAAAAACAATGGCAGAATATTGGTGGCGCCGCGCTGTGCAAAAAGAAACTAACCAGCGATAACGAATGTGGCATTTGATATTTGACTGGTAGCAGCGTTTATACACCTATAGATATTGGGACAGCAGCTGCTGACACTAATAAACGAATGTTCTCGGAACGGAACCGAATATTTTACAAGCCTATACATTCATCACTACCAAAATAAATGTTAAATGGGTCATAATATAAATCAATGTTGTTCGTACGAAATTATCACAAATTAAGTGTTTCACATCAAAGCACAAAAGAAATATTTCAGAACAAGGTACAAAAAAAAAACTATTTACAACGAAACGTGAATACCATTCCGCCACCATATAGCACAACCTTAGTTCACGTTCGTTGAGTGAGGATAACGTCACGGTGGACGCGTATGTCTGGACGTGCGGAACCACGATCACGTGATCCATTCGTTAGCAAGTCGGAACGTCACCGAGACTGTCGAGCAGCCAGGACTCTAGTTGTTGGAACTTGGGTCCTGGCAGCAGGGACTAGATCATTTGATGAATGGTTCGCGGTAGCACGTTTAATTCTTAGCACCGTTAATATATAGTACAATTTAATAAATTACCTATTTTTTATTGCCGGGACTCTTATCTTATCACAAGACCTTGAAACATCCCGTCCACAGCGTCCATTATAACGTTAGCCTGCTTGCGTCCGTTGCCATAGAAACTATTGACCAGACTTGCTAAACTATAGAAATCAACTTCAAAAAAGAAGAAAAGTCAGATCTACCGACCCGACTCCGAACTGTTACCTTTTTCCCAACCCCTATTTGTTAGTAGTGCGAACGTGCCGTAAATCTCCGTAAGTAAAACGCATACTACCAACTTCTTTGCTTAAACTGCACGTTTAAAAATTATAACCTCCATTTCTGCATTTAAATTCTCACAATTTATAATAATAATAATAATATTATTTTATTACCAAATAACGGCTTTAAGTTCATTTAGAAACTTGTGAAAAGCAGACACATACCAAATTTGCAATCAACTCGTTAATAATTTATATAATTACAATCAATAAAAATATCAATTACAACGTAAAAAAAAACACCTTATGACAGCATACGTTAAAAGTCAATATAAATATTAAAAAAATAAAAAATCGCTTTAAAAACAAAACAGAAACCACACAAGTATGATAAAATATGGTAACAGCAAAACCCCCACAAAAAACTAAATATTCTAATAATGATAATTAAAGTAGCACTTAATTTTTAGCGCCACATCCCGCATGCCAACAATCCGCATGTTTCTATCTTTAACAGATTAGCAAGTTATCGACGACTTAAATTAAAAAGCCGTTGGACCAAATTTCAAAACTTCAGACTGACCAAAATTTAAACAAATCTATATCGGTGAGTGTCATTGGTATTCCAAATCGGTACCAATAGCGATAATGTCAGCCGCTACCAATATCCTTCTAAGTGTCAGTTAGTCTCTACCAGATCTGACAGATAGCATTTCTCACAGTTAATTCTCTTAAATAATAATAAGCTTACGTTTACTATTAATTACTTATGCAAAATTTAGGAATGTAAAGTATAAAATAAAACTGAAGACTTTTTTTAATTTATTTTTATTTATTTTCTGTGTATCAGTTAAAAAGGGCGTTAATCAGAATATTTTTTCCCCTTAGATACTGCTTCGCGTAACACTTTTACTTTGTAGCAAAAATGTCAACTTTACTCGTTGTTTTGCCAGAAACTTACCTCATATTTCTTTACTCATCTGAATGCCATATTGCCCCGAAGAATATTTTTCGTTTTGTGTTGATGTGAAATGCGGGCCATCTTTTATGGGTACCATCTGACTTTCATTTAACGTTGTTTATGGCACTGCTGCAGAAACCAGATATGCTTCACGCAGCTGGTTGGTTTTGTTTTCCTAGCGGGAGCTAGCCAAGTTTCCGTGGCTGCAGAGTTCCAAGGCGTCATCGAATCTGCTATGAAAGTGATCGTCTAAAAACAGCACTTTTAAGGGGGCACCTATCTTATTGAAACGATGAATTTTAAATTTTGTTATGTTGTTCCCAATTTGCTTTAAGGTATTTATGCATATTTTGTTTTAATAGACTTACTTGTTGAAACCTCTCATGAATGCATTTTCTTTAATGTAGCCCACAACCAGAGGTTACAGTACTGGTTCAAAACCACTTTAAATCAATAAATAAAAAATAAATCACACCATTTTAAATCATTATGCGGTAATGTAGCTCCTATGATAGAGTCAGCACAAACTGTTCCATATTAATTTATAAGGTGTGAAAATTATCTGTTTGTACAGAACTATCATGTGAACTAAGATAATTTTGCATCAACAGTTTTTTTTTTAATATTTTTAGGCGTTCATATAATTTTTGCATTAATTACACAAAATATATACAGCCAAAAATTAAAGATTTCTATAAATTCACTGGAAGTTGAAGCAATACAGTTTTATTTCACATTATCACCCAAGGAACTAATATTGGAATTCATTCAGTCGAGCCTCAATATTCGACTAAATTTTGATTTTGTGTATCTGTTTATATGGTGAGTGTGTTTGTCTGTTGGAAACAAGATAACGTTCGCAATTTTGTTCAGATCTGGATAAAATTTCATGACAAAGGAGTTTCGGTGCATGAAATGCACTATTTTGGAGATGAAATTCCTGCCTCAAATATTGTTTTTTTTTTTGGGGGGGGGGGGGGAAGGAACGGACAATAATCTAGACAGAGCACTGGACCGAAATCATATAGGTAAGATGAAAATGAGAATATACGTAGAAAATAAAGTGATGTGTTATAACATTTCTCGTTCGGACGAGTAGTTGTGAACTGAAGAACTCAGTAACATACCTGGTAGTTCAGATTTGTGGAAATTCGCGTTCAAAATTTCGAGAAATTATCTCATTTCATAGAATAGTTAGTACATTTTATTAACCAACCACTTGAAATATTTGCCTTTCGATAAGAATCAAGGTAGAAGTATTCTCACGTAACATCATTGTATACATGTTTAGACGACTGAAAAAAATCTAAAGACACATATATTTTAATAAAAGAATGTCATAGTTAATAAAAAAAAAGTTTTGCAGCACACTAAAAAGATGTTTGGTACATGCGTATCAAAGGTGGCATGCTAGTAGCACACGTGCATTAAGCACATCTTGTATTGAGTTTTATTATGCATGGAGTTTCATTCTTCGTATATACCGGCAGTGAGTTTCTGGCAGTTCTGATTGGGAAGTTTGTAGGATATTTATCATCCCCACATCAAGCTTGACGCCCCACAGTCTTGCTATGTAAGCACGAGTTGCTTTCTTCTTATATTCGAGTAGTAAGTTTCCAGTAGTTCTGATTGAAGAGGCTTTAGGATGCTTACCATTCCCCATTGTTCAGACTACGCACTGCCAGAGGTTTTCTCCCCCGTTCCTCCATTGGAACAGAAGCGTTCACTAGAGTTCAGACTGCGCACTGCTGCAGGTTTTCTGCGCTATTCCTCCCTTGGAAGTGGTGCGTTTCTCACAGTTTAGACTGCACACGGTTTTTTTTCCTATTCCTCCCTCGGAAGGGAAGCGTCTGCACAGTTGAGACTGCACATTGCGCCAGGTTTTCCACCCAGTTCCTCCCTTGGAAGTGATGCGTTCCCCACAGCTAAGACTGCGCACTGCCACAGGTTTTCTTCCCTATTCCGCCCGTGGAAGGTAAGCGTTCTCTATACAGTTCAAACTTGCACTGCTACAGGTGTTCTTCTCTATTCCTACTTGGAAGGAAAGTGTTTCCCACAATTCAGACTGCGCACTGTCACACATTTTCTCCCCTACTTCTCCCTTGAAAGGGAAGAGTCCGCTCTGCCCATGCTACACCTGCCAAGTGTCCGCTCAGGCTATCTCACCGTTAACCACTGGCTAAAACTGAACGGATTTGACAGTGACTGGATTGATTCATTGGCCACTAAGAACTTATGGACACATGGTCTAACTTCTGAAGTAAGTCCCTCAGAATTGGTATATTTGACCCCGAGTTTTACCGATTCCAGATTTGCGATCGATTTGGTTGTAAATGATGGGAGTGCTCAGTGAAGGCATTATCTTCGCAAGGTTATGGCACTTAGAAAATTCACCAGAAATAATTCACGGACGCAAGGGTTATACAAAGTTTTTGTTGGCCGCTTTCGTGCATGATACCCTCAAATAAGGACAGCTAATGGATGGGCCATAAAGTAAGTTCCCATGCACACTGCAAGCCTTTTGAAGGGGCTCCAGGACGCCGCGGTCAGCGTCCTGGTCACCAAACCACATGAGTACCGGTTCGAAATCCACGACCGACCTGATAGTTAAAAAAAGATTCACCAGAAATAATTCATGCACAGGGTTAAGTAATTATTATTATGAGGATACGTTATGATGCGTAGACCAAGTAGAGGTTAGTTTTGCCAGAGGAATATTGGTTAAGGAACTGTTGCGAAGTATGTTAACTGACATTGTCGATTTTCAACTGTTATTGTAACCCTTTTGTGCATGATGCCCTCAAATGAGGACAGCTGCTGGACGGGCTTAGAAGTCAGTCCCCCCGCACACAGCAAGCTTTGTGAGTGGGCCACGGGAACTCCGAGCAAAGTGAGCAGTGCGGCCTCAGTAGAGAACAGTCCACTACTCGTTAAACTAAGATTTTTTTCCTGTCTGAAAAACGTATCCATTCTAATGCTTCAGTTAAGCGTATTGGTCTGGCCATGTAACATGATTTGTAATAAAAAACGCTTAAGCGTATAAAATACGGAGGTTAGCTTAAAAAAAACCTCAATGCTCTAAAGGAACAGATACAAGAAAAAGACATCAGCGTCAAATAATAAAAACAAGCTGTAGCTCATTTTACACGTAATAGTGCGACGCTGATAGCTTTTAATACTAATGTGTGTTATTTTTTCTCTTATAGAGATACTCCAGGCAACTTAAATAACTAAAACTTTTGATATGAGATAATCGCGATATGACATAATTGAGAAGAATGCTTTTTGACATAAATCAGCCAAATTAAAATAGCATTCAAAAGGCCTTCGTCCTTGTTAATATCTACATTCTAAACTATAAAAATTGAGATCCGGTTCATTGGTTTGATCTCTAAATGAGAGCAAATTTCCCCAGCAAGAAGAAGATGAAATCAATAATATGGTAGTCAGATTAAAAAAAGTGTTCAAAAGGCTCTAGGCCTTGTTCATACCTACGGTTTAAGCTATAAAAGTTGAAAAACGGTTCATTGGTTCGATCTCTATATGTGAAAATTAACTTTCCCCCAACAACAATATCATATTTTAGTTTTTTTTTTCAAGTAGGCCCTAGCTACGTAACATACTTATTTTAATAGGCTTTCGTTTGCTTCAGCATTTAGTTTCTATTTAGCAATTGGCAGCTTCTTTTCACAGCCCACACATAAAGATGTGGGCCATCGCCGACGACTAAAAATTAAACGGAACATTAGCCACTGCTGTTTGGTCCACCGCCAATAATTCTAACATTGTTTTCAGCAACTGCTGCGCAAACTGTCTTCTCTAGATACAAATAATATTAATAAAAAGGCATTTAACTGAAAGGCAAAGAATCATCAATACGATAGTTTTTTTTACAATAAGCAGAAGTTTCAAAAGGTTTGCAAAGCTACGGCTGGTGTAAAACTTTACACTGCCGCCAACGAAAAAGTCGAGTCTAACATTTCTATCACGCGCTGCAACAGCGATCTTTATTACATAACCTAAAAGCAGTAACGTCACAATTGTAGGTTAAAAATGTTTTAGCTTTGCGGCCTAGTTTTAGCGTTT
>JAHWFP010085169.1:0-22318 GCA_023313725.1 Lithobius niger | reverse complement strand
ACTGCTGCCCTTTAAAATCGATTAGGACCAAAGATAAATGTACAAAAGCGTAAAAAGCACTCCGACAACCCGACCTATGTAGGAAAAAAAGCACGGAAACAGATTATAAAATAAAAACCGAGCAGTGCTGCTACAAATGAACAAGCAACGTTTCGAAAAATACAATTTTCGTCATCAGGTTTAACCCATAGCCGCCTAGATACGAACGTACGCCTTCGACGTATAACAGCGAAAAACTAAGTCCCAGCGCGAGCTTTGTGAGGGGTCCCCGGGGGCCCCGACTAAAGCGGGCAGTCACAGGCTAGTGGTCAGCGTCGTTGGCTCCAAACCAAGAGAATGCCGGTTCGAATCCGAGAACCGATCCGAGTAATACGGACTCTAAAAAAAAAGGTTCTGAAAGTTTTTTCAGGCAGTTATGGGTTAAAACTCACAATTTCAAAACATGGCAAAGCCACTAAGTCATCCTAAATTTAAGGCTAAAAACACAGTACTTATACAAGAATAAATTGTATTTTGGTTTTTATTCTTGTATAATTATTATGTTTTTAGCCTTAAATTTAGGATGACTTAGTGGCCTTGCCATGTTTTGAAATTGCGAGTTTTAAACCTGATGACGAAAATTGTATTTTTCCGAAACGTTGTTTATTTATTTGTTGCAGCACTTCTCGGGTTTTTATTTTATAACCCGACCTATCGCAGCGAGTTTTCTAAATACAGAGATATTCTTAATAAGGTGAAATCAAAGAGCAATACTACCAAGACAAATTTGTTTAAGCTACAAATGATTACAAAAACCGGTGGACTCGCCTTTTATTATTTAGTATTAGGATTACTTGACTTGTGTACAAATCGTCTTCATCTCTTGTATAGAACACACTTTTTATATTTTGATCTGGCAACCCAAGTCTGACTAGTTGTGCTGTGGGACAATGAGTGGCTGACTTTCTTTTTTGCAATTCGTTGTCACTTTTGGCAGTCTCTTTGCTTTTTTTAAACATTTTGTGGGTAGAGGAGACATTCATCCTTCATAAGCATAACAACACTTCTGTGTTGGGTAGAAATTAATATTTTATTAATACATATTCAAAATGAATTCAGGTTTCATTAACACTTATTCGATAAAGTAAAACAATAATACTAATTTGTACGTCTGTAAAAATGTTCAGTTACTTTCAACTGTCAACATTTGGACAGCGGAATATTAAACGACCTGCACAAGACAATTTAGTGATGCGATTGCCTACTAGACTTGGAAGAAAGACTTACTCCATGGAATTACAAGTAATTAATGCTGACTTCAGCATTATGGAATTACAAATTACATTTCGCTTACTGGGTTTTACTGTCGACTTCTTACTGAACCGAGTTATTAGTAAAAAGGTAACGAGTAAGAATTAACGGTTGTAACGTAATACTATTTAGAAGTTATAAAAAGTACAGTGTTGTTCATGACTCTTGTTTAGCACTAATCTTCTCAACCAAACAAATTAAATACACTAGAAGATAAGCTGCTAGAGGGTTGTCCAAAGTTGAAGTTGAAACCAGTGCTGGCACTGTTAGATTCTGGGGTAGCACTGCCACCTCCAAACATGGCCTGGAAACTATCTGCACTGTTCTGGGTTTTATGCTCTGGCTGAGGGTTGCCAAATCCAAACAGGAAATCTGAAAAATAAATTAAAGGCATTAGTGTAAAGTAACGAATAAATCAAATCAGTAAATTGCTAAATAATTGAAAGTATGTAGGTAATGCATTGGCTCAAAAAGCAATATTTCTCATTTGAGAGTGAGTAAGGCTTGGACTACCAATATTAACTTTAACTTCAGTTGATAGGTTGAAAAAAGTAGCAAAAGTATCCGAAGTTGATAAAAGTAAACAACATTAATGAAGTCGCAGAGACTGCAGGAAAAAAAAAAGGATATCACACTTGTAGACTCTACAGTTACTGTTAAAGGGACACCCGGCCTGCCTTATAACATTCCGTGTGCCAAATTACAGCCACGCGCAGATCGTCATCCGAGCAATTACAAACCCAGGTCGGCTGGGGTGGTAGCTGCGTTTCTCGCATAGCTGCTGTCTTGGGTGGCTTTGGGAATAGTACACGAGACAGAATCAGGTCAACGGTTGTGTCGTCACAAACCGGAATAATTCTCGTATTTTAAAATCACAATTTATAATTTTCTAGGCTAGTGTCTTATAATTTTGCTTCGGCGACCTATTGGAATAGTTAATCTTAATTTTTACCGCATTAGTCTGTTAGATTTTAGATCTCATGGTAATTATTAGAAAATTAGTAGATGTACACACAGAGATGAAACGTCATGATTATTGTACGCGCGCAATGCATTATATAGTTACGGGTCGTTCTTAAATATAGTTAACAATATTCAACAGAAAATCTCCTAGACACCACATTTTAAAACGGTTTTTTAGCAAGGGAAAGACTAACGGTAAGTAAATAGATCTTTGGGGCCGTACTTGATGTGGTGGATCGAGAAAAATGGCGCTGGGAGTGAGAGTCTACGAGTGAGACATCCCTTTAAATAGTCTACGAGTGAGATATTTACACGTTTTTTGCCCTCGTAGTGGAACGAAACGTGACATCAAACAGTCAGTTTCGTGCAAACACAATGTGGAATAAGCTATATCAGGAAGTTTACAACGACCATCACTTAGCTGCAGTTCACGGGCAGATGTCCAACATTTGCTGGTTTCACCTACTGCTGTAATAGTATGATGTTTATTCTTCTTTCATTATTGCAATTATCTGTGTGCACACACCGGTTACAAACTTAGAATACGACTAACATATCAATGCTAAAATAATTGGAACTGTGCAACTGCTCATGATGCGGTTTCCTGAGATGTGCAGTTGTCGCCACACAATTAGGGATGGAAAATGCTAATTGTTTTCCACTGTACAAATGCTACAGAAGAGTTAAGTCTACTTTCAGAATGCATCCATCTTAGCAATAGGTTCAGATTTGTTATCAACGCTTACCAGTAGACTTGAAGGCTCCAACATTGGCACCCATCATAAAACCTGGTGGAGTCTTTACAGTTGTAACTGATAAAAAAAACAACAACATAAGGAAACAATCAATCAAGGGTTAACAACAAGCACAGCCAGCATTAAAGGCTAGCCTTGTGAGAACACAAGATACACTATCTGAGAAAGAAAGAAGAGACTACCCTACTGCTTGACTGCAGGGTTTCGGACTCGGGAGACTCTGTTCACTAGCTGGGCAATGTAACAAATGGAACTTGCCTCAGGACGTGTAGTGTAAAGACCAAGAAGCAAGTTGCCATTCCCTCCGTATATGAATGTATCTGACCTTCATGTTGGATTCTGCCTAAACGTTGCTGCCGAAACATCACGTGACAAAAACATAGCAGACAAAACATCGCTTGGACAAAACATCGCGTGGTCATAACATCGCATGGAAATTACATCGCGAACAATAACATACCCTTCATGTCTTCAATGAGAAAGGTTAAGGTCGACTGGAGCCAGAAGCCAGCACTGCATCGCAGTTGGTAGAGGGTCTGGTTTATTGTAGAGAGTTCGTGTGCCAGTAGGGGCAGTTGTCTTCTTCCTTACACAGATGAGTGCATCTTAGATCAGTCTTTCATGCCGATTGTCTGCGTCTTTAACAATATGACGAAATGAACGTATTGTTAAAGTACATAGGAGTATCAAAAAATAGATGTATACATTTACTGCATTAAAACTGCCTCAAAATTTTATTTATAAATGTTCCAATGGCTCCTCTTTAACAATAAAAATAAAGATATTCTTAGTAATAAAACATTTCGAAGATAGCATTTCTCTTCATATTCTTGCTTAAGATAAATTAAGATTTTTTTCAAAATCACACCACTGCAGTGTGTCAATAATGCCTACTGTTTCCTCATAAATCGTTTGTCTTCTTTCCACTATTAAACGGTTCTGCAATCAAATATGTAGTGTTGCGGTAACTACGATTATTGAAATAATTAAAAATAAACTCTCCATAAAAAATTATCCATAAGAGACTATCAATTTTGGAGGGTAAGAGGCGTTTCATTCATCTAACAGACTGGTGCTTCTCCCTCCTCCATTAGACGAATTTACGTAATCTTACCTTTTTCTGAGGATTGGGGTGTCACATCCGTATCTACATCCTCGTTCTTTGATTCCTTCATTAAAAAAAATACCATTTATTTGGGCACATTATGTTGAACACGTCGTTAACAATTTTCACAAACCAGAAAAAGCACAGTGAAGAAATATTTTAATTCATTGGGCCCTTCCGAGTTCCTTTATCGGAATTTCAACACCTTTGGTCCGCTTACCTTGTATTTCACATCGCTTATCCAAATTCACCTTGCTTCAAAAATAATTTTTTGATTTTTCACTGTGAAATGCCTTGCATTTGACAAAGTAGTCATCTAACGATATCAAACATTACGCATCGCTTATATTAATGTTCACAAACCGGCCGAAAATCTTCAAAATTTCAATTGAATATGTACTAGGGTGTGAAAACTACTGGAACATCGCCTCTCACTTTCGTTTTCCCATTGGACGCCCATTGCAGAAATAGAAGTCCCAACCCCTGCAAAAACAGCAGTGTCCACAATACCACCGCTACTTTCACAACTGGACAAATTCGACAGGCTGGGTTTTCTTTCAACCCCTTAAAAAGTTGTGAGGGTGTTCTGGTAGTTTTCGGACACCCTGTATAAGCACTCAATGGACAATACTAACCTGATCTGGGCACATAAGTCGTTTTGGATAACAATAGCCCGGAGATTTTTTCAGTTCTTCTAGCCGGCTGTTCAGGTTCTCTAAGTTGCTAACAAAGTAACTAGCTTCCGATCCGTCGTCATTTTCTACCAGCAGCTTTTATAATTTGTTAGAAAGTATCTTACAATTAATTAGGTGATCTATTGGCCTAAATCATTACCATTTTTACAGCGTTTGATTCCAGAAGCTATGATCACAACTGAATTATTATCAAACTGAATACCGTAAATCGTGTATTAAAAGCCCAGTTGAAGTTAAAGCCCACCCCCTAAAATGCTGTAAAGTCAAAATCATGAAATAGTGGAGTCCACCTCTCAAATTGTCGTTTTTCTACGTAAAATTACCTAAAAGTTATATGATGTGAATAAAGATAGTACTGCCTGCTATGTGTACTGGCTCCTTATCCCCCCTATAGTAAGTGGACTCTTCCTTTAGCTCCTAGTACCTGCACAAGGCATCTCTCACCTAAGCCTCCTCCCTTCTTCACAGTAATTAAAAGGATGTACAAATTGATCTTTCAAAGATCGTTCGAATTTTCTGTAATAGATGTCCAGAAAGGTTAGAAATCTGATAATGCTTGATTTAAAGCACACCCCCCTATTTTTGCCAAATTAACTGCATAAGCCCATGAGCATTAATCCACGATTTACGGTAGTTCACTAGGTGGACTATTCAAACAAGAATTGTGCTAGACACAGAAAGGTTGCCATTTTAGGAGAAAAGGTGAGTGGCATGAGGGTGGCGGAAGTCTGTCTGGATTTGTGAGTTGTTCGATCCTAACTATTGGCTTAGTTCACTAGGTGAACCATTAACACCAGAATCTTATTGGAAATTCAAGGCGCCATTTTGGGACAAAAAGTCAGCTGAGTAGGTAGCACCAAGGTTTATAAGGATTCGTACGTTTTTCGAAATAAGTACAGATAAATGAATCACACAATTCTGTTGGAAATTAAATGCACCATTTTGGTACAATAGTATAAAACTCCGCTTACATTTTTCTAGAACTACAAAGGCAAAGTTTAATTTTTGCAGCTATGAAAGACTGGCAGGAAAAATAACCTCATAATGACTTTTGATGCTTTTAGACTGTAAAACGAACAACTGAAATTAATTGCCTAAGCATTCTACAACAAAGGCGTTTAAAAATGCACGTCACTGGATAAAGTGGTATAAAAGAAGCCGCCAAGTTTCCAAAAAAGAGTCGGCCTTTGAAAGTAGTGATATCATTCAATCAGCAAAAGACCGCCAAGGTTAAGACCGCCATTACTTACAAGTATTTTAAAAAATCCAGTTTCACTGGAATTTTGATGCCAAAATGTTGAACAGTCAAGCACTTCCAGATGATGCAAGTGTGGTGGCACCATCTCTACACCAAAAATTGTTAAAGATATCCAGCACCATGTTTCAATTGTTTTCAATAAAAGTGCTACTTACTCATCGTCATGGTATCACACATAGTGGTGAAATAAGTGATTTTTAGCATTTTTGATCGAACAAATACTTAACGGTATTTGTCTTTAACTCTTGCCAACTTCTTGCAAAAAGCACAATCTACAGGATGTCCCAAAAGTCTCAGAAAACTCAACTTTTTTTTTTAACTAAATGCTTCGTTCAATTTAGCTGGATCACACCTACAACATCTTTTGCGGTTTGAAACCCAGAGTGTGGGCTTTAGTGTACCCCCCCCCCCCCGGAAGGGGGGGGGGGGGGCAATGAGGCCGACGCTCTGGACTTCAACAGCAAAAGACGTGGGTGTAATCCAACTAAATTGAACGAAGCCTTTTGCTGCCATCTACGTTCCTTTACGACATCTTTAGCCTGAGTAAGACATGATGCAGAGGAAATTCCTAAGGTTTGACCGGCTGCCATTTTGGATGGGCTCATCGTATCGAAGCTATTGTTGCGGCACTTTACTCACCTAATGAAGGCCTTTCAAATAAGGTATTCCTTTACCCCCATTCCATTGAAAATTTCTGAGTTGGGGCCCAAGGGGGACAGGTGCAATGCCAGTTGTACGAAAAGGTAGATCCTTTAACCAAACTTACATTCCCAGAGCTTCACTATTTTCTTTCAACCCCTTAAAATGTTGTGAGGGTGTTCTGCTAGTTTTCGGACACCCAATGGGCAATACTAACCTGATCTGGGCACATAAGTCGTTTCGGATAACAATAGCCCGGAGATTTTTTCAGTTCTTCTAGTCGGCTGTTCAGGTTCTCTAAGTTGCTAACAAAGTAACTAGCTTCCGATCCGTCATCATTTTCTACCAGCAGACAGAGAAGAAAGAAATTACATCTTTTCCGAAATAGCTAGCGATGCCATCATGATGCTACACCTAACAAAACAATTTTCATAATTCACTGGTAACATTTAAAAAAATATTTCACAGATCAGTGTGTAAGACTAGTTGTATTTTTATCTCGTTGTTTGATCATATGCCCTTTATCAGGCAGCATTTCTTATGTTAATAGTTCATTCAAAATAGATCCCAAGTTAATGGAACTATTATCAATTTAACTTTTAGAGATATGCAACACATTCACTTTCAGGCTGTCAGTCCCTCACAAATTTGGTCCCTCATTTAGTTTTTAAATAGACACTTGCATATTTTGTATTTTCTTTTCTAGTTGAGCAATTTTTTTGGAGTTAAGCAAAAAACGTGACCGACTATGTACCATTTAAAAACTGTGTGGTTTAGGAATGTGTCCAGACAGTTTTGTGATAAAAAAAAATTGCATTCATGAAAAACACATCATTCACTTTCATCAGAGCTTATTTCCGAGGGTAAAAATGCACTGCAATTTTCAATCTACAGATGTTGAATCTTTAAAAAAATACGACTTACCGCCATAATAGTTGCTATCCGATTTTTGACTATTTGTTAGAACGGATTCAAGTTGCAATTCGTGGTTTAAATTTCCGTTAGACTCAGGATTATGGGTAGACAACTGATGACCATCGTGACCTTGCTCTTCACTCCTTACATTTGACTCAATGTCTGAACGGAAAAAATTTCATGAATATGCCAGATAATCCCAAAGTAAAGCATAATTTACCATTATTGAATCTTCTTACCCATGGCTTCAGTAGAGGGATCCATTTTAGCCTGCTGAACGACCACAGACACTTTTTCATTCTGGTGAGGAGGTGGAAATTGGTGTGAAGATCTGATTGCCGACGTGCCTACCACAGGACGAGGAGGCTAACAATAAATGAGAATTATGTTATATTATATTTAATACATTCTTAGGCTACCTACTGCCAACCTGTTCCGACCAGGAGGGCTGACGTCCACTCAACATTTTATTTTAAACTATTCTAGTTTGTATTCAACATGATATTTCCAATGCTTTGTTGTTTGTAACTCTACAGTGCTATTTCGCTGGCATTTTTATTTACACCTGAAAATGGGTGTAGTAATCCCCAGAATCTTGTGTATGTTTCTTGCATAGTTGTGCTCATTTTCTGGGTTTTTTATACATTCAAATACAAATTGTGCTGCTTTCAATCAACCTTTAAACACTGCCACTTTGTCACATTACGTTCCATCACTTAATCATCAACATGGTTGCCTTTAGCCCCGCGCGAACTACGCAACAAGGGTACAGTGATTTATGTACAGCTTTATTAGGTTTAGCCAAAGCACATTGGTCCCTTCATATAAATTTCAAACTCGTATAGAACGAAAAGATATGAAAAGAAGAAAACAATAGTTAGGCTAAACCTTTGTACGTTGGACATCTGCACCTCAAATGGCGTTTAACTACAATACGAATGTGTGGAGATTTCCGCTCTTTTTCGAAATCGACTTCATAATTCAACTTTTCCTTTTCTGTCAAGCAAAGGAAAAGTATTTATTACTTAACGTTTGTGTGAAGAGGTAATGCTTAGCAAAACACTCAAAAAAGAGTGGTACCACTTCTTATGGAATTTGCGAACTACTTCATTCAGTTCGTAAGGTTTATAAGAGCTGGCATCGCCAGTTTTTCAAACGTTTTCCGAATTCTACCTTTTTACACAAATATTGAATAAAGCATGGTGTCATGTGCACAAAAGAAAAGACAAGTTAAGACTACAATTGCTTTCAGGTTGTGAAAAATAATATTTTGTCTGGAGGGAGAGAGCTCTACACATTCATAATGTAGTTAACGCCCATTAAGTGGTGATGATACACATAATAATGACCAGAGAAGTTTTCCATCCCTTTTAATAGGATTTTTATTAGGCTTAGGGCCAAATGAGCCTAGCTTTAGAGCCATCTGGAAATAAAACGCATAAACAATCAGAAAGTTCACTGGAGGTTAGTTTCTGTTGATACTCGGCACACTTTTACTCCGGTGTTGTTTATTATCTCTGGACCAGAGAAGTGCATTGGAAAATCCTTCAGGGCTGATGAAGCATGAAACAGACATGTTAAAGCAAACATCATTTTAGTATTGTTTAGGTCAAGGGACAATTCTTTACTATTTAACGAATTTTATCAAGTATTACGTACAAGGTTGGCATGAAGGAGGTTGAACTAAATGTATGTAATCAACTGGGCAAAAGAGCATACACAATTAAAGATTTTAGATAAATCCTTAAACTAACCTGTGGTTTTGGTGTGAGTTTAACATCCAATGAAGGTAGCCTTAGCGAACGTGGAGTTTGGGGAATTACTGGATTTAGCAATTGCGGAGTTTGAGGCAGCACAGGAATTGCTGGCTTTGGTGTGAGTTTAACATCCAATGAAGGTGGCCTGAGCGAACGTGGAGTTTGTGGAATTACTGGATTTAGCAATTGCGGAGTTTGAGGCAGTACAGGAATTGCTGGCTTCGGCAATCGGGGAGCTTGGGGAAGCACAGGAATTGCTGGCTTTGGCAAAGGCTGAGCTTGGGGAAGCACAGGAATCGCTGGCTTTGGCAAAGGCTGAGTTTGGGGAAGCACAGAAATCGATGGTTTCGGCAAATGCAAATTTTGTGAAACATCAGTAATAACTGGGGCAACACGACTCCTCTCATAAACCTGAAACAAAATTTTTCCAGTAAAGTTACGCAAATATGTGCACACTCACAGACTCAACGTGACCAATGCCAGACGAGATAGTACCTTACTGACTTCAATGGATAACACTGGGAAATTAACGAGGATTACGAGAGAATTTGATATTCAGAAAGCTTAAGCTTGCATTACTGATCACTATTTCAAAAAGTGAATTTTCAGTAGTTTCAGCAGAGAGAAGTGCGTTATTCTTTAAAGGCTGCTGAAGGAGAAAAATATCTTAAACCCATGTACCTGAGCAGTACTTGGTCGTGGTGTACTTAAAATGCTGCCAAGATTTCGATTAGATGACTTGGGTGTCGACAATGTTCCTTCATCAATTTTTATTTTCATTCTAGGAGTGAATAGCAGTGGCATTTTCCTAGCTGCAAAGAAAAAATGAAAAGAATAAAACTGCATTCAAATTGCGAACATATAGCTAAAAAAAAAATTTTATGGAATGATCTGCAGATGCCAAATGAGCGCTTGTCATGAAATTATGCATGTTTTCTATTACGTAATTCTTAATCAAAGCAAAACATTCCCTTGTAATTTAAAAAAAAGTTAGATTTTTCGTGAATCTGAGCATTTGATTTATGAGACCATTTTAAATCAAAATAAAACATTCCTTTATCATACAAACTATGTCGAATTAAGAGTTTTCAGTGACCGAAGGTATACGTTGTGATGTCATTCGAAATCAGAGCATTTATCATAAAAACTACGTCAGAATTAAATACTTCTCATGAACGTATAAATACATGTTTTGTGACTTGAGCTAAAGCAAAATATCCTTTTATCATGAAAAATATATGTTGGTTAGGGTAGTAATGCCGCTAAAAAATAAACACTGTTTCTCATAAGTCCCACCTGAATAATTATGGGCTGTGTCTCTCCCTTTTATTAATAAATAAAATTAAAAATTCCACGCACCACATATCTGAAAAATGTACTTTTTTTTATTTACTATATATTGGGTAAACGCCGTTCTGTAGCGAACAACAGCCAGTTTTCCAACATTACGCTGGCTGGAGACAAACGATAGGCTACAAAGAATGCCAGCAACAACACACCTGTATTTGCAAGTCCAAGTGCTAACATTCTTTATTTCAATTGCACAATATTTTAAGCTAGTTTAACTAACTTTTAACACAAGGAATGTGACATATCTTGGAGTTTATGAACAAATGAAATGATTTTATCATTTGAAACTTTTTAGCAACTTTTTTTCCGCCTACAATATTTTATTCGATACAGTCCACAGTTCACACTAAAACTTTGAATATTCAGTTATGCATCATGCTTGCGAAACTAGGTTTCAAAATATGTATTTATCATTATTTTGTCGCAGTTTTAGCTAAATGCCACACAAGAAGAAAATTATAAATCCCCCCACCCTAAAAAACATAAAACATGGCCGCACCGCATCAAACTTTGATAGGTTAAAAAAATAAAAAGACATCCGCCCGTATCGACTTTTGATTTTTACACTTATGAGAGCCAAGGTATTTATTTTTATCAGTCTAATATGGGAGCTTGACTGGGGTAGAGCTATACTGCACAGTGCACCCAGTACGAGGCTAGAGTAATGTTCTGAATCACAAGAGACTGAGCTGTATTAGTCAGCATATCACTTTTAAGCAGATGGTACGGGGTAACAGCAGGTTGCACCAGCACGTGCATAGGGATCATGTAATTACCACATAATATGTAATTACCACTTATGTTCGGTAACACTTTTTGTTTCGGTACGTAGCTCTGAAAAGTCAAGTCCACCATGATCACCGTCTTTTTCAGCATTGGTCGATACGGCTGTTATTTGGTGTTTGAACGTGGTAACCAAAGTGGTTTATGCCTGTTGTTACAATGCAGCTTAGCATTTCACGTGTAAACTGTACAGCGAGTCCCGATGCAAATTTTTGCAGGACTTTGGCCGAAATAATATGATTTTCTTGTCATTACATGTGGTCTGCTTTATATTCCAAAGTAGTAACACATTACAACAACGCTACTCAGCCAAAATGTAAGACTTATCAGATGACTAGGATTCATTTTAATGAGGAAACGACTCCCTTGTTTTTCAGCAAGTATACGACACACTGAGGTGAATAGGTTTAAATTCCGTGTAATCAAAACATTGTTGCAAACACTGTTACAGGATGCACTGGCAAAATGTATAGCGGGTCGAAAATCATTGTTGTACTACTATTGTTGGTGGATTCATTGTCAAAAATTCATTTGTCTGTAAAAGAAGATATTATTGAAGATCAACTATACCAATATACGGTTTTTTTTTTCTTTCTAGGTTTTAACTGCATTTTATTTTGTCCCTGTTTTGTTAGTCTTTCTTTTTTTCCCCTCTCCCTAGTTTTATTTTTTAACAACTAACACGATATTTTTCCAGTTCCAGCTGGTGAATTTCACAAAAATATGCGGTTCCAGTCATTCTACACACTCGCTGTAATGCAAACTACTAAAGGCTTCACACAAAAATTTCGTAAAGAAACAACAAATTACAATAATAAATCCCAGCCAAACCTAAAAGTAACCTATAGCCAAGTTTATGGTATTGTACGAGTTCGTCAACAGTAGTTATTTTGCAACTCTTAAAGCCGGAAACGATGACAGCCACCCAACCCTTTTCCCAATAACTCTATTAGGTTTTGTTATTAAATAGCAGGGGTCGCAGCCAACCTGTAAAAACCTATAAAACCTATAAAAGTCTATATTTTAATTTTAACTCTATATTTTTCCCAAAATAACCTATATAACCTAAAAGCCTATATTATTAACAGCTGGTTCCAGAGCAACGTGTTTTTGAATTGCAATCTCATTTACCTTTTAGTTATTAAACGAAATAGATGCCTTTTCGTGGAGTCCGAGTCAAGTTCGACCAGGTATAAACACATCACAAGAAATCAACTAAATTATATAAAGCATGGATCAACGCCAATAGAGTGAGCGAAGCGAATTGTTGTTGTAATAAACAAGAGTAAATCACCTTTTCTGCCCTTTAAGTATGCTGAATAAAATAAACAGACCAAAAAACCCTATAAAAGCCTATGTATTTTCTGAAAAATAACCTATAAAAACCTATTAATTTAAATTTAAAAGCTATTTTTTAGCCTATATTTTAAAATTGGAGGTCTGCAAGGCCTGAAATAGTTCAAACGAATCCATTAAGATGTTTCACTACCTTATCATACAATGCTGGTGACACATTTCAGATAGGGAAGCAATAAAATAGCAAAGATTAGGTTGTTATTAATGACTTAAATTTCATTGAGATGATGCCACTGGGTTTCGAACCAACGAACTCTGGGTCACTACTGAGATGCTCCTGTCCAGTGATGACAATGAAGGTTGGGAGGGGTGGGTAAAACCGACCAGGCCAGCCTGATTGTTGTTTTGTACTGTATACTCCCGAGAAGAGAAATTCTGATAATTACGAATTCTTAACATATTTTAAGGATAGCACGCAGAATGAGTTACTCAAAAATCCAAAATTCGGCCGTTTTCGCACAAAAATACTTTGATCCAACATTATATTTTGTTTTATTTTATTTCAAATTTTACTATTTATTGCTCACTCTATAACTCACTCTAGTAGTTCTTAAATGGTGTTTTGTATAGATGTGGTCAGGAAAGGGAAATACAATAACTAGTTTGATCGACACGCTGTAAATTCTTCATCACTCCCTAATTCCTTCCGAATTTAGGCATGGGTGATGGGGCTGGTACAGGGAACAGGTTTTCCAACGGACCACACGTGGCCAAGTTACGCCACTGCCCCTGTCAGTTTACGGAGGTTGGTCAGATGGCAAGGGCATCTGAATAGTGATCTGTAGATATTCAGTAGACATTCAATCTTAGTTATGTATCTTAATGACACAAAGGTCCACAACAAAGGCTGACCAAATCTCGGCTCTTTATAGTGTATGATTTCTGCTATTGGACTATAGTGTTCCTGTCACTCCTGATGTGATAAACAATAGTTTCTTCAACAGAGCATAGGCCTTTTTTTGATCAGGATTTGTGCAACAAAGAAGATCGTGTTGATGATGTCTGTTTCGAAGTTTTGATAATACTAAGCTAGTTAACATTTCATTGTAATTGAAAAATGATAAATGATCTGTCATTTGTAAGTAAAGTGGTCCAAAAAAATACAGGTATTCTCTCACTTAATATTCTCCTTTACAAGCAAGATTCGTGTTTCTGTTACTAAATTTCCAGATTTAGAAAAGTGTACACTGCACTGCAATCCTTTCCCGTTCTAGGCAAAATGCCATAATTAAAGAAATGTTACACTGATGTATAAAAGACCACTGAAAACTTTAAAAGTTTGACATCATCTAAAAAGTTCACTTCAACATCATAAGTTCACTATGATAATTTCCAATACATCTTCTTTTACTCAAATGACGAAAAAGAAGTGAAAGTTTTAATGGGCTGTGAAAACGAAAAATTACCAGGCAGATGTGCAATTATGGTGGCCTTAGTTCACATAAAGGTCACAGTGCATAATAGTAATAGTTGTCAACCGGTTCAAAATCGTAACTTGCATTACAGCATTAACGACAAAAATGAAATAGCTTAACTTTACCTTCTAACTTTGGTGTCTGAGGAAGTTGCAGTTGATTTTGAGTTCGTGGAAAATCAATATTACGCTTCGGTGTACTGGGTACTTGTCGTTCTGGATAATCTGCGCTTTGTGATGTTAATGGTTTTGCATTTTTCTGTTCCAGTGACTGAGGTCTACTTTCAAAGATGCCTTGTTGATTTTTCTGTGGACAATGTTGTTTTTCAGTGGCAGTCTCCTGTTGCACATGAACATCACTAGTTTTGTGGCCTTTAACTTGGGAAGATAACGGATTGCATATCTGTCTCTGTGCTAATTCCACTGAAGAATTTTGAAAACTTTTAAGCGTATCTGTTGCTTGGTCGGCTTTTCCTGTGCCGGGTGTTGACATTTCTTCATGTTGGAGACCATATGAATGCCTATTATTGACATTTTGCTCTTGAAATTCATCTAAGGTGTCCATATTCATGGCCTTTGATTGATGTTCATTTGAAGTCGATTGGTGATACTCTTCGAATTGTTTATAGTTTTCCGGATGCAACATTTCAACATCTTTATTAGGTTTAAACCTTTTTGGCAGTCCCGCAGCAGGATAGTGTGGCGTTTGCCTTAGTTCTTGCTCTCCATACCTTGTATGTTCTGTTGATTGTGTATGTTCCTGGTGTTCATAATAATGTTGTGGATGAGTTATTTGCTCATAGTCTTGTTCTTGAGGTGGCAAAATCTGGTTTGACTCTCCCTGACTTTGTGGTTTTTGCGCAAGTTGCGTGCCTCTTTGAATTTGAGAGTGTTGAAAATACGGAGAACCTATTTGTTTATCTTCTGTTCCACGGTTTTTATGTGTAACTTGTGGCGATGATGGTACCTGATGTATTTCAAAGCGTTGCTGATCTTTACAATACTGCCTTGATGAAACATACTGATGCTCCGTCTCATATTCATATTCCATCTCGTACTCGTTTCCTGGTGTCATAAGTCTTAATTGAAGCATCTCTCTTTGTTTACCTGATGATGCTTCATTACTCACTCCTGCTAGATTTTGTTTCTGTATTGGTTGGTGTTGAAAATGTGCTGGTGGTGGCATCAGTTGACGCTCTATTTCTTCTTGCTGTGACTGAGCTGGTAAACCCTTACTTTGGTATTCTTGGTCCTGCCATTGCTGCAGTGGCTTTTGACAAGCAACATAGTTTCTGAAATAACACAGAAATTTACACAATTAAGTGTTGGTTGTTGTGAACGACTTCCAAACATTTTACCACAAAGTAATACAGTTTTGCTACCCCATCCATGTCTGCTCACTTTAACTGCAGTGAGCTATACGCAGGTTGTTATTGATAAGCATTTCCCATAATGTGGGATATAAGTGATATGAAACAAATCACTGATTTTCTGACATCCATCACAATATCACACAGGATTATATCTCTCGTTTTTCTTCCAATACGAAATACATGTGTGGTTCTATGGCAAGCCTTCCACTTGGCATCTTTTACTATTTATTATTATTTTTTTTAATTTCTTTTGCTAATTTACCTGCCTTTATTCTTAGTTTCATTCCACATCCCGTTTTTCGAAGTGTGGTGCATTTTTCTGACAACCTCTTGGTTGGGGAGAGGATGTCACACACCCCTAAAACTCTTTATTTTGCCTGGAGGTTTGTGCCGCACATTTTACTGTTTGTTTGAAAACAGTGATGTTTTAAAGCACTAAAGTGTAGCACTTTATTGTTGGTTGTACTTTGTAGCACTTCCTGGCTTGTTAATCGATTTAATGACTTATTGTGCTTTTTTAAAATTAGATTTTACATATTACTATCACTACTATGGAAAAGAAAGGCAGGCCATTCTGGTTCCCAACCCATTCTTGGAAGTTGTGGAACGAAACTGTTCTAGGTGACGAAGCTCCTCTCAATAATGGTAAGAAGTGTTTCATAAGCTTGCAGACATACTAAAATTGCGAAACTATGGTGGTCATCAAAGACACCTTTTAGTCTTGTAAAGACAACTAGCGTTACACCTACTTGTTCTTTTGGACCCAGAAGGGAGGAGTAAAAAAATATGGTGTCTGTCAAAGTAGAATGCAATGTTGAGCTAGATTCTGCAACTAAAGCTCACTGCACACCATTATCAGACAAAGGGGCCACTGGTTTCCTTGTTTGTTTTCCTTGTCTAATTTTTTTTTGAATGAAAGCCATATCAAATATTATGAGTCCTTCAGAACTGAGAATGACTGCTATGTATGCCAAATCTGCAAGTGAGGATTGTAACTACTTACAAAACGAGCATTCACATATACATGAGCACTCTCTCAAAGGCCACAGCGTGACGTAACAAAAAATGTGTATCTCCAGAGAATAATTTATGCCCCCTCCCCAAATAAAATGGAAATGTAGGAAATGGGTAGACACAGAGCATGTTAAAATAACATATGCACAAACAACTACTTGTCTACGGAATTGTTATCTTCATAACAATGTACATTTATTTAAACATATAAATAATAACTGATGCTAGTAAGCTAATTTCTCATGGCTTATAATACACTAAAATGTGAAAAATCTTAAGTTACTACTAAATAATAACACCCAGTCAACACTCCTCCCCAAAAACCGTGTAGCTAATTCCATATTGAAGAAAATTACACGTTTGTACTAAAATTTACATATCTAAAGTTTCAACAAGAAAGTTTCAAGCACCCTAATTGGTTTCCGTATAGTTATGTACTCGATGTTTTTTACCGTTTATTCTCATCTTCGCTACGGGTAGCATGTTCATCCTGAAAAAAAAAACATTTAGAAAAGAAATGGCAAAAGTTTATCAAACTCAGAGTTTAACTAAGTTAGATCTAAAGTACAGAATTCCTTATCATACCTTTAGCTGGTAAAGTTTTTGTTTTTGTCTTTCTTCATAGATAACAGTCATTTTTGAATGTATCTGTTCCTCACAAAGCATAGTATTGTGTTTAAGTTTGGCACTAGTTAAAATGGTTAAAGCATAACAACTTTCATAATGCATAATACTGCAATTTTCAAACTATAGTGGACATTTATTTGACAACGGTTACCATTAGGTGAAATAGTTGGCTGAAAAGCTGACACTGGAAAATACAAACATTCGTTATAAATTAAAATGGTTTTCTCTCCATTTCCTCGTCCGTTTACCCTGTTTTAGTGTGAATTAAGGTAATCACTTAAATTAAATCTAATATAAGAATAGTGAAGGTGACTTAAAATGTTAGGGATTGGTAATTTACTATAGATAACACAATTTGTAAAATTTCAGCTTCTTGATACTAAAATGTATACATAAACTAATGTAAATAATATGAAGATGAAGTGGGAAATAATATAAAAACCAGTTTAAAAACAGTTTCTTGATCAAATAGTAAAAAGAAGTCATTAAGTGCAAAGGAGTCAATTTTTACGATGCTTCACCTCCCGGTTCGGAGTCATTTTCAAGAAGGAAGAGTAAAATTTAAAAGAACAATATTGTTATCTACAAACTATCTCGCCGCGCAATTCAAACGAAAGCAATGGTTATAAAAGAACTAACCCTTTACAATTCTATGTAGAATATAAGGGGAAACAAAGACACAATTCAGGAACAGGTTCCTGACTGTTAGATTAAAGCTAAACTAATGTAAATACTTACAGGTATGTAATACCATGTGGGTGGGAAAGGGCTAAGTTCGATCCTGAATCGAACACAGAAAGGAAATAGGCCTCAAAAAAAAAGTCTAACATTTGGACACGGAAAACATCATAAATCCAAAGTAAGCAAGAAAATAATAGGAGATTATTCTAGATGAAGAGTTGGATCCCACGTGATTTTATTTGAGTTGAACATGTTGGTATTGAGTATGCGTGTTCACACAACATGCGCTCATGCATCAAAACATTCAAATACTGATAAGACACATAAACTGACATAAAATTAATCAACAAATAGCGACCCCTTCCTAACTAGGGGGGGGGGGTTGACACTCAACAAAGACCTCGTGGTTCAAGCCTCACTGTGATGAAAAGAGCTTAACCCAAGGGATCAACACTTAAAACTAAGAAAACGACAAGATTTACAACAACTTTATCATTTAGATTTGCAGCCATTTATATCTTAATAATAATAATAATCTAAGTTCGTTGCAAACGCAACCGGAATGGCAAGGACCTGGTGGTCACTAACTACCATCCGAAGTTAAAGCAAAAATTAAAAATTGTAAAGTTTAAAAGTTTAAAACGAAGACGGTTGACCGGCTGTAAAGGAAGGGTTAATGGTATAGAGTTGGGGTCACGAATCCCTTACCACCAAGGTTAGACCTACCAGGGACACAGTGGTCCCCAATGGTATCGCCAGACGTGAGGGACGAGTGAGGGAAAAAGCCGTACCATTGTCAATGTTAAAAAAAAAATTTTTTAATAAATAAAATAAATGCATTGCAGTTTGAAGCCTTCATGTGCCTTCGTCTTTGTGCCTATATACTCATATTTACAAAACAAACAAAAAAACAGGGCATTCCACAAGAGATGAGGCAACAGAAAAAGTGAACAAAACAAAAAACAGAAATATATAGTACCAGGTCCGAACTGGTTACTGGCCCAAAATGGAGGGAAAAAAGCAAGAAGGATACATTTTAATCACAGCTTTCATTATATCTTCGTAACAACTGCCTGTAACAAAAAGCAAAATGTACTAACCAAAATGTATTTTTCTAATTTGAGCTCTTTAGGTAAATACTAAAGTGAGCTCAAATTAGAAAAGCACCTGGTTGACGGAATTGCAGAAACATGAAAATAGTTTTACTTCTTTCAGATGAAATCTAAACATTAGCTACCCAAACTCAGGGACGTGCACACAGGGGGGAGGGGGGGGGGCTCCAGCCCCTGCCCTCATGGCAAAGTGCCCCTTTCTTTCTGAAAAAAGTGCCCTTTTTATGGGAGCGGTGGTGTAAAAGAGCCTAAAAAACGCAAAAAAAGACAATAACTGCTAAGAAAGTGGTGCAAAGAGGCGCAGAAATGGTAAAATTCCCACAAAAAGGGGGTAAAAAGAGGTTAAAACACCTAAAAAAAAAAAAAAGGTCCCCCGAAAAAAGTAAGTTTGCCCCTGTCCTCTCGGGGGTCTGTGCACGTCCCTGCCCAAACTAATTGATGATGTAAAGCACTTCCCCTGCTTCACTACGTGACAATGTAGCTCAGGGATCCACACGAGGGGGTGGGAGAGGGGGGTGTCGTGTGAAAAGTGGCGCCTCGTTGCCATCGCTTGTTGAGAGGGAGGGGGAAGAACCCCCCACGCAAGCCACAGTGGTAACAGCAAAAACAAATATCCATGTCATCACGAACCATTATTTCTGTTGTGCCGCACCTCATTTACCCCACCCACACCACAAAAAGAAATTTTGGAATGTGGTGTTAGGGGCGGGCCTCCTTATATGGGGGAATGGGCATGGCTGTGCTGGGAAGTGTCCAATAGCAGTCAGTTTAGGCTGTAAACTATTGTATTGTGATGTGAAGAGTTCATTGGTACTGTTTTTCAGGTTGTATTATTTTTGATTTGTTGTCCTTTAGGTGCAGGTGAACCTGACGCAAGTCAACGAACATAAAATACATGACGCTGAAAGGGAACACTTTTTCTAGGTCCATTACCACTTGGCATCTAAACACCAAATTACCCTATTAAAAGTGCTGCCTGGTTTTTCAGATGTTGTTACAGCCTAAAGTCCCTGTTAATCAAGATTAAAGCATAACCTGTAGTTCGCTCGAATTTACTTTTTCAATGTTTGCATTGTTCTAAGTGCAGTAAAGCATGTTGAGAAATAGTAAAAGAAAATGCTCAATGGACCTTTTAATTCTTTGAGTTGGTTTTGCAAATCATGTAGTGTGTTCTGCAGGCCATTCCACTTCTCTTCGACTACAGTATACTTCGCTTTAGCTTCCAGATATTCTTTGGCATAGGGCGAGGATTCATATTTCTTGTAGTAGAGATCCCATTTCTCTTGACTTTCCTGTAAAATTTGTTGCATTTCTTCGCTGTGAAAAATAATGAATAAAATGCAGAGTGTCAAAAGTAGAAGAGAGGACACAAGATTTTGATTCAACTATAAAGTGGCAGTTTTGAACCCTAAATCAAAAGGAAGAACTAAAAGCAGTTGCATACATCATTTTACGCTGCTTTAACACAAAATTTCCATTTATTTGTTTGAAACTTTAAAATTTCATCAAATACTGGTACAATGGTTTCAATTGTTTCTTACATTTAGGAGTTTGTGAGAGGCCTACGAGTGCCAATTTCCCTTTTTTTTTTGTACTGGAGGGTTTGCAATTCCTACACACTCGACTAATTTTTTGGCTAAGTTTTTTAGTGTCCTTCAGGCACGTCGTCTACTTTCCGTTCATCATCCTACTAATGTTACATATATCATTTTTCAAGACTAGCAAGCACTTTTCCAGGCATGGAATTTCATTATTACTTTCCAGGACATTTCCATGTTTTCAAGGACTCGCACGAATCCTGGACTACCTGTATAGAGATTAGTTTTTAAACATTTTCCAGCGACGTCGTTTAGCCACGTAGCTGATCTATTGGGTGCAAAAGTAAAAATGGTCAAAACATTAACATTTGACTACAGTAGTAAGGTTTCACGTGGACTAAACAGTACAGCAACACTGCAGTATCTGAAACCTTACAGGAAAGTTTGTGTTCCTTCGCTGTTTTGACTTCGGATCAGTTAAACCTTACCTTAAGCATCAAACGAGTTCGTTTTTGTTTTCTGATAATGTTAAGAGTTTGTGTCTACAAAATTACACCCAGTGCAGAGAAGTCTATAATTTCCCCTTTAATTGCGTTCCATTCTGAATTTTCATTTACTGTTACAGATTGACTTTCCAGGCATTTTCAAATTGTATGCACCTGAACAATTAACTGTTAAAGATAGATGGCATTCTTAGTAGAAGACCGACTCCTCCGAAGAAAAAGATGGGATTTGAAGAAAAAGATGGTATCTCTATACATTCAATGCAATTTAAACGTCTAA
Organism: Lithobius niger; assembly: GCA_023313725.1. Classification (NCBI taxonomy): domain Eukaryota; kingdom Metazoa; phylum Arthropoda; class Chilopoda; order Lithobiomorpha; family Lithobiidae; genus Lithobius; species Lithobius niger. The sequence goes on along the minus strand of JAHWFP010085169.1, from coordinate 910 downwards.
AGCACTTGACTAGATATATCTCCAAGAAAGCGTACAGCATTTCTAAAGAAACTATGCATTTAGCACACTTCAGTATTTGCGAAGAAAAACTCGCTCTTCCTTTCAAAGGTAGGTTGCCACAGAATAAAGTCTATAGAAATCTACCACCATCTAGCACTATCTAGTAATGTCTAGCACGTGCTTGCATCAAGCGCACGAATACACAGCACCATTTTTTTTAAAGTAACAAACAAGCTACATGCCTCCGTAATTATCGAGTAAAAATTTGGTGCGTCCTCGTGTACCTGGAAGCAAGCTGCAAATGTCAACGATATCACTGCTGCTAGATGGCGCCACGGTAGATTCTTCAGAGTTTCTGTTGGTGACAACCTGCCTTTAAGCTGTTGTTTTGTAGGGAGTGATTTGTAGGGGTGGTTTATGGGTATTAGGCGCTCACACCTAATGACCCAGCTTTTACGTAAATTATCCTGGTAAATGACCCGAATGATCGGGTAACCTGGCTTAACTTGAAGAAATGACTGTAAAACGAAACTGAAGTCACTATGTTTGTTGTCAAAATGAGAATACGTCGAACAAATAATAAAAACATCTTGACTTACGTACTTCGATATCTTAGATGACATACTTCAAATAATAACTTGCAGCAACTTATCACACCGATAAAGTGTAGGTTAGTAGTGAGAGCAAGTCTTTAGCTTGCTGGACCTTACCGCAATGACCTCCCCTTTTCCCGTTCCACAGCCAGCTTCTTTACCAAGTCATCTTCATGGTCATTGAGAAGTTTATTAGAGCTCTTCAAACTAAAACAAAAATGTGACTTAGATTTCAATCTAATATTTTCATTTTTATCCATCACAACCGAATTTGTAGGATAGATTCCCTAGTTTGATTTTTCTACATATTTTGCACA
>JAHWFP010085167.1:24417-78301 GCA_023313725.1 Lithobius niger | reverse complement strand
AAAAATAAAAAAAGGAATGAAGCAACGAACCAACCGCACTCCAAACTGTAACGATCCTGGTTCGGAAATTAGATTTTCACGGTTAACGTTAGGCCTAACATGATGAAAAACACTTTTATACATGAACGATTTCTTTTTTCACGCCACGTTATTTTTTTTTTTTTTTAAAGCACATCGACGGAGGAAAAGACGATGTTTCAATGTGGAAACGTTTTCGCTTTCATCTCTTTCCCCCTCCCCCCGTTTAGTTTCTTCAACTCCCCTCAGGTTGCTAAGAAAAGAATGGCGTAAAGTAGTAAAGAGAGATCTTTTCTTTGGTTTTTATTTTTTTATTCTTTGTATTGTGTTTTTTTTCCCCATTCTATCTGTACCTGCACGTCGTTGACGTTTGGCGATTGAAATGCAAACGTAATTGGTTGCCATTCCTGCGGTTCAGCTAGTATCTTGGTTCCAAGCGTCTCAGATGAGCTCGGTGATTTGATTAATGCCGCCCTGCGGACGGAGAGTGAAACTAGAACAAGATAGAGAAAGAAGGTGGCGCAAATTCGACGCTGCAGGCAACCCAACTTCCGTCGAAACGCGCGCAGCTTGGCTACTGTCATGTGACTTCCGTTTGCCGCAGTTGCCATAGGAGCCGTGTTATAGCCGTATGCAGTGATAGCCGCAGGTTATACATGGGATCTAGGATTATAGCATGGCCCGTCAATCGAAGGTGATAGAATCGACGGACCATGATTATAGGCCGCTTTGGTAGGGTCGGCCCAGTCAATACTAAGCAGCAGCGCGAGAATCAGTGCGAGGTTTTGTGAAATACATCGACAAGTCAGCGGCCATTTTCTGCAACTCGAACGCGCCTTTTTTATGTATGACGTCATTGACTCGATTCACACTATCTATAATTTAAAACAGATTCTTGCATGTTAGTCCCTGCTGATTTTGCCGGACCAATTGGATGAATCGACATAAAACTGGATTAAAAAACGAACAAAGACATATAACTCAGTTGTTTTCTAACTGAGGCCTAACTGATGTTTTGCCTCGGACTATTTGCATGCAGAATTATGCCCTTATTTAAAGCATATTATTGGTAATTTCCGAATAATTTTCTGAATATAAATGCTTTGGTGATTAAAATAGGCTCAGAGCACCTGGCAAGTAAGCTGGAAACCTTGGGTTCGAGTCCCAGTCGCGGCAGTTGTCTTTTCTTTCTTTATCAGATTATTGTATCTTGTGCTCCCACAATGCCATTTTTTAATGCAGACTGTTGGCTTCGTCAGCAAAACTGATTTGAACATCAATTCTCAACAACTTGGTTGATTAGATCATTTCGTTCATAAAAGGAATCGTAATAAGTGTTTACGGCGTTTCCTTGTTTATTTTTTTCATATTTCAGCGATGAATTTTGGAACGTATTTTATTTATTAGAAACCAATGCCTCTCTTTTCTTTTCCTCATTTTTTGTTTTTAATTGGTTGTTATTTTCCGTTTAAATTGTCTTTGACGTTAAAAAAAAAAACCACGAATCTTTGTGCGTCCTCTTGTTTTCGATTTCTTGCCAATATTTTGCCGATTTGCATGCGTTTACTTTGCTTCTTATGTTTGCTCGTAAGAATATCAACATGAATTATTTGTCGGTTGGCTTTTCGTAACTCAGCAACCGTCAAAGGAGAAATGCGGCGGGTTACATTACAAGAATGGGACTTTCTAAAAAAAATTTTATACAAAAAAGAATAATGGCAAACCTTTTCAGGGCATTTTATGCAATACTAACCGCTACTGGTGTAACATAAATATGCTTGTCCAGTAGGAAGGCACACACTGCCCTGTTTGTTGTCGCTCTGTCGCAACCCGCGGAGGTGCTCAGCAAGCTATATCTCAGCTGGCCTTGCATTGGTGAGTTTGGTCTTTGGCATTCTCGGTAGATGTCATCCCCATCCATGCACTCACCACCTCTTAGCTCATCACACATCCGCGTGAAGACTTCGATGCTGAATTTATTTGCCACCGAAGTGCTTTAATAAATTTGTTCGAAGTAAAATAAGTAGGAATAAAGCCAGTAATGACACATATCAACGGGATTCGCCTGAATTTGCCTCGCAGGCTGCCTTGGTTCTAACTTAGTTGTTTGGTGTCGATGCGAGATGTCACCACACGCTTCGTTGTGATTGGCTGTCACAATGTTCGCCTATGGTTAAGTGAAATAGACCCTCTCCTACGGTTTGGCGCCAGTGAAATATATATGTAATAGATAGAGAGATTGAGAAAGTGTGTTCCATTTTGGTGAATACCACCACGAGTGCATAATGCATACTGGGAGTATTGTTGTAATTCCTGCAGCTCATTCCAGATGAGCTACCCGAATTTGCTTTCTGGCTCTAGCTCACTTCATTTTACGTGGCCAAAATCGTATTTACCAAAGCTAACAGGCATTAACTTAATGACACGCTCAAGAACAGACATGGAGCTGGTACAGGCCATGCATTGCTACTTCAGTCAGCCTTGGCTTGAGAAACGAATGCGTTCCTTGCGTTAGGGTCATTAAACGCTGTGGCTTGCTTCTGATGCACACTTAGACCCATAGCATAAGTCTTATTTTTCACACATTAGGCTACACAACCTAATTTCCTTATGTTTTCCGCAAAAAAGTAAAAGCGGCCATTAGTTCGACAACTACCCGTTTGGGGTCAGGGTTCAGTACGAGCATCGAGCAGTGCAACAGAAATATGTTGGCAATTCCTCCTTTCTCCTGCTCTGCTAGGCTAGCATTTTCTTTTTCTTGCTGCTAGATGACGTCAGTAACTATGCCAACTTAATGAAAGTTTAAATAATTTGTGATTTATTTTGGCTGTTATCACGGAATGACAAAAGATATATCCAAAATAATTTTTTTTCGAAAATAATAAAAATAATTATTTAGGGTTACGGTTGTTTGACAGTGGCGTATGGTGGCAAAAAATGGAACCAAAGTTAGGTAACTCCTTTCCAAGGATACAGTTGGCGTTATATACTGAGTTCGCTCGAATCTTGAATTCAAAACTGAACTTTACTGCAGCAACACAAAGACTGTCTTCTCAACTTCAGTTAACTACTGGTTTAAAAACATGCGTTGTTACTTAATTATTGCATGCTTCGTTGTTATTTTATGCCACTAGTGGACTCTACCGGCAGTAATATTTCGAGCTTCGAATTGTGGCATTTTAAGTGTTTTATCAATTCTCTCGTTCTGTGCTAGTATTTTAGCCTTTGCAATAAATACTGGTCATTAACTTTAATTCGATTCTTATGGAGTTTTAATATTTAATCATTAATATCAATAGTTTTAATCCGTTCATTCTCCCTTGCAGGTGACATTCCTAATCCTAATCCTTCTCAATGCAGTAGCTGAGAGTGTGTATGTTTGGGTTTCGACCGGTATCATCACATTGTTCTTTTTGTGTTCAGTAGTAAAAAAAAATAGGGTAAACTACGATGTACCAATGTTCATCAGTAATTGTCGTTCAACCCAACTTATTTTAACACAGCTCGACCCAGTTCAACTGAGCTCTATAACGTTTTTAGAAGCGCAACAGTGCATTTATGGTTGCTCATATCTTTGTGCCCCAGCCAATTATTACGTATGGTGCACAGGTTGAAGTTGGAGCACTCGTCCATGGATGGCTGCGCACCTTGCATATATTACCCTTTGACCTCTCCCTCCACCAGGGCGGCCCTGCCATCAGTATTCCTGGTAGCACCGCCCGGTGGTAAGCACGTGACCCTTGAACCTGATTTGCTACTGGCGCGCAACTGCTTCATGTCCGGTCCGTTGTGGATCATGCAGGATTTTAGTCACGTGTCTGAAGAAAGCCAAAAGGAATTGCTCATTCTTATTCTGTGCATTCGTTTCTCGCCATTCCACGCTAAACCGCAAAGTGTCATTCGCCATTCAAAACCCTAAGCTATTATAGATGGAGAGAGTGTGTCATCTCCTCTACATTTTCAGTAGGTCCATTTTTTTGTTATTGTTGTTGAGGGGATTCGTTCGTGGATTTACGTCGACATGTCCAATCCAATTTGGCCTCCAAAAAGAGCTTTTAAATATCGTACTGCACCAGCTTCAGTATGGCTAACTAACTAAACTAAACTTAGACTTCCTTAGGCTATAAAATACAATGATCGTTGAATTTTTCGTTCGGCTGAATTTAAAATAAACACTATTGACGCAGATTTACCTAGCACAGTCTCCGAGCACGCTCCATGGAATATCGGACCTTAAGGGTGCTTTTATGCAAACAATGCGCCTTTGCATTCTCGCAGCTCGAATTTAATCACGATGGCAGAGGCGTCGTGCCCATGGTAACAACACTACCTGGATTAGCTAAATACGTTATTGTTTGAGTAAATGCTTGCAATCTTAAAATCCGTGACAAGAAGATAAAGAATTCCTCCTGACGAAACTATTTTCCCATTCGCTTCTGAACTCACATTAACGACTGTTTTTGTTGCGAGCTGGCAGAGCGAAAAGCGCCGCCATGTTGGAATTTCAGATGATTTTGAGCTTCTAACTGCGAGAATGCAAAGGCGAGTCGTTGCGTAAACGAGCTCTTGACTCTTTCGGCACTACTAATTGACCGAATTGAAACACTCATAAACAATAAATCTCGCGCGTGGTGGCAGAGCTATCCAGAGGCGAATTGTTGGACAAACACGCACGATGGTAGAACGTGATACTTACGTACTACTACACAGCTTGTGTCTTTTCTCAAAGAAAGTGTTTTTGGTCACATTCGACGTGCGACGACTGACGTTAAGATGACGTCTGATTTCACGAAGCACGACATCGAACGGGAGGATTAGAGTAGATGACTGTTTATTATAGACCAAGCTAGGATAATTTGTTCTAATTATTGAGTCATATTATTCCTGAAATTACTACTGTCCTTGCTGATGATCAATTCTCTCTTGTGGGACTGTCGCTTTTTCTTGTACCGGAAGCATTTTCAGGTGTTCAATTTCACCTGCAGCGAGTGTGTTTCTCTGTTATTTAACCCTTGAGCTAATATTTCCCGCCTTATTTGTTCTCTTCTTCTTGAAAATGGATATTAATTAAGGTCTTTCTTTTCAGCTTCTGACTGAAGTTTCTGCTTGGTATCGCCAAAGTCGAGGCCCTTATTGACAGGGCCTGGAAGAATCTTCCACTCCACCGCCACCATGGGGTTGGCGCTGGTGATCGCCCTACACGGGCTCCTACTCCTCGCTGTTCAAGGTAAGTAATGACTTAACTCCCCCCCCCCCCCCCCTAGTTTGTATGTTTATAGCCTCTCGGTTTGTTTTTTTTTCGTTGTGGGTTCATGTTAGTACAACACATGCACTCTCAACCACACACAGCATCACTCATTTTTGCATAAACTCGTTACCTGTCAATCATGGCACACAAGTGAGGAAGACACAATAGAACCAAAAGGGTAAATTCATGCCGGTGGCAAGCAAAAGTTGCAAAAAACAATGAATTTGTTTTCTGTTGTTGTTTTGGAGTTTAAAGGACATTCATTCTCACTATATTTGACCATCCTGAGCGATATAGCCTCTGCAGCATTTCCATAGGTTAGAGTGAATGTAAAAAAATCGTTTCTGACGTGGGTAAAAATAGGAAAATGAATGAACTATAAACATAACTATAACATAACTAACTATAACATAACTATAGTAATGTCGCAATACTGAGCCATACAGGAAAGCCAACCGGATCTTTAAGTGTTTTTAAGACTTAGTAAATTTACTGCAACCTTTGCTCGATACCGGCATACCAAAACGTCACACTAATTTGTCCAGTGTTGATGCTGCACTGCCTTTGAACCTTAGGGTAAAGATTTCATTTGAAGGAGACCCCAATAAAATCGGCCGACTTTAGGCGTGTAAGACAGAAAAATAAAATAGCCACTGCGGTGAGGTCAGGGAAACAGAACATTGTCGGGCTTACAGCTATCTTCGTTCCAAGTTATTTGTTATAAAACATAAAGGGGAAAAACACAGATATCAATCAAAATTGTGACTTCCATACCTCGTGTGACGTCATTATACAAAATGGACAGCAAGTTGGAGGAATCAGGACATCAAAACATAAGAATTGGGCTTCCACATATCGTTGGTATGTTAAGTTTCATCTTGAATTTCTTGCACATTGCTGCAACTTATATAGTCAGTGAGATGATGACAGTAAAAATTCAGCTATATATGCTCACAGTATACACTTTTCTACTAATATTTCGAAACATTTATTATAATTCAATGCAAAGTCTTCCCAGAGTAAAGATAACATTTTAAAAAATGATAACAAAAAACCGCACCACTTCTCGATCCTTGTACTCTTTCAGGTACATTGACCTTTTACCTAATTAGTGTCGTCGAATTATTAAAAAGTTTATTAAGCATACATTAAGCCGAGAATTTTGTTTTTCCCCCAAAACGACCACCATGCTCGACTTACCCTGAAACGACCACAACGGACCTTTCTGATTAAGTAATTATACAGATCGAAGCTTTATTCGTCACGGATTGGTTGCCGTCAAACAAACCACAGATCTATATAGTGATTCTCACTTAGGGGCTTGCCTTCGTTCTCTTTCTGGCCATATTGGGGCAATGACGTCACCTTCGTGAATCGTCGGACTTTTACCGAAACCTGAGGCTGCTTGTCGTCAGATTAGGCGCTTTAACTTGCTTATGAGCGACATATTAGACCTAACTAATACGAAATACCAAAACCAAACGAAATTACAGGTAGGATAACGAAATGTGATGGAGGCTAGTAACGCTGTCAACAAATAGAGTAAAATATAGTAAACATTGTAAAAGTAAACATCGTAAATCGAAATTACTTCGGAGAATCGTGTTGCAGAAAGAAAACCAAAATTCTCACACAGAATTTCAAATGCGTTTATGTGAAATCTATAATTTGTGTGTTTTAGCACTCAACTCTTCCAACAAATTTGGAATTAAATTTGGAAGGGAGTTTCGTGCTAAAATATAGCAATTATCGATTTGTACTTGTGGTTTTTAGTCGATAATCATATTGAGAAAACGAAGGTCACACTCTTTGAGATTTTGCTTCGCCATCTTCCCGAAAGTTGAAATGGCGTCACATTTTTTACCGTATGCGTTGGGTAACAAATACTCATCCCGCTGTAGCTTCGATTTTTTTTCCCCGACGTCGTTTATTAAACATCTTGGCCACATCCCATTCGCGCGATGTCTTTTGGCTTGAATTATAAGGGAATGTGTCACCCAACCATCCACAGAAAACCGTCTTATTGAACGCCAGGGATTGGCTTCCATATTTCAACAAGAAGAGGAGTTACTAGCGCCATCTACTAACCGGTAAGTAAGACTAATGTGCTGTTCCTCTGGGATCGAGGCTAGATATATAGAGTGAAAGTCAAAGAAGGGAAGAAGAGGCTTTAGCTGGCCTCTTCACTCCTCCTTGTCGATTCCGTGGTCCGGAAGTGTCTCGGTTGACATTCGTCATTCATCCCTACGGTGTTGTCTGTTCACACTCGAGGTGCGCCTTGCACGCCACCATTCACCAACGGCTGTTGCTGGGTGTCACTATGTCGGGGTGTCAAGTAACCAACGAGGCAAAAATGACCAACCACCCCCGAGATTCTCATGTTTCTTGGTTGGATCCGTCTGCTGGGCTCCATACCTTATTTTACTGGGACTGTGCAACTTCCAAGTCGCGGATCACTTCTTCAGGGTTGCTGTAGTTTATATGACATCGAAATGTGCGAAAGCTTGTTTCCAATAAATCTGTTTGATGTTGGGGTCGTACAGTCAGGCTTTTAGTTTTTTTTTTCTGATTCCCAGGTAGTTACAAATTTGACAGTTATTGAAATGCGATGTTATTATTTTTCAACATGAAGTAGTCACAAGGCTTGATTCATCTAATAAATTGCTGACCTTGAGGTAAGGGCCCTTCAGCAGACTGGCAAGACACCGCCCTCCTCCCCACATTGAAGTGCAATGCATTGTTGTGATATGGCAACCCACTTTAAAAATAATTTTAGTTCAGTAATCTGCGTGTGACGATAGCATTTTCGCTTTTTTCCCCCGAAGTCTAATAAGTTCTAAAACAAATGCATAAACCAGCAATAAACGTTTTCAGAAACTGCACGAAACAACCTTTAGTTTTGGACACTTTCACACAAAAAACCGATTCCACAAAAACCGACCCCTTAGGCAGTCTAACATTTAAAGGCGCCTCTTCACCCTATCGATAGCGTTGTCCATATTCTAAAGACAGCATCCACGTTCCAGATTCTCTGTCATCCAATAGGCTAATGTTGGTACATCCTTTAATCATCTAACGCATTACTTATTCACGTTAAATGCTTACCTAACCTGGATAAAACTCACAATTTAGCATAAATGAGTTGAGCACTTACACACCCAACTTGATTTAAAACTCTTTCGAACCATCAGACGAATTTTAGAATAGTAATTTCTTTCGGTTCCATGGCCGTTCGTTGGATTCAATCCGACGTTCTCTTGGTTGGTAGTTGGCCACTCTTGACCCGGCAGAAACTTTATCAAATTGTTGACGCACCTCGCAAAGTTGGTGATGCCTGTTGTCACTTCAGTTATTTTTCCGTTGGCTTGATGGTGTGCTGCGTTTGCCTCGAATGATGCTAGACGCAATTATTAATTTCAATTTTAAATACGATTCAGTACTTTTGTAACGCTGCTTAGTGATTGCCAAGGGGCAAATATAAATAATAAATATAAAAGTTCTTCCAATCACTGTAGCTACGGATTGCTAACAAACAATGGACAGTAGGCAACTAATGGGTAATTCGTCATTAAACATGCCGGTTCACTTTCAATTTTACTTTGCACAAAATAGTTCGAACTTCTGTATAGGAATGCCAAACGTAAAGTCAGTCCCGATTCGTTGCGTCTAAGCTTTTTATAGCTAATACGCAATGATCAGCTTTTTCCCCCAATTTCGCTTAAAATGTGCAATACCGAACCCGTCCCAACTAGTTGTGGGTGTCTTAGGACCAAGCTATTACTACACTATCCAAGCATATTTTCTAATATTAAAGTTACATTCCAAAAATACCAAAACAATTGCACCACGTTGGTGTAAGGCCAAGTTAGGCTACTGGTTATTGCCAAGCCAAATATTGAAGTATAATAATTGTAAATAAAATATTTAGAACCCTGAGTTAATACAATTAAGGCGAGGGAGGGAGGGGGGGGGGGGTGAACGCCTCTAATAATAGATGTAAGGTGATGTAGCCATAGTCCATAACTGGTTAGCCTAATAATGGTTTTAGGGCCAAATATAGCACTATGTAGCCTACTGCTATACTTTAAACTGAAAGTAACGACTCTGTGTAAATAAATTTTATCCCATTGGTATGTTGGCCGAAACACTAACGTAAGAATCAATGTGAATAGAGTAGCGACAATACTGGTGTCGAGGCTAGCATGTGCAGCCGGTCATTGGGATAGCTGCAAGGGCCACTGGATATACGTACGCCGAGGAAAACCATTCGAGTAGTTTGACAAGCCAATGCTTGAGACCAGCTTTCTTGGACCTAAAGAAAAGCTCATTTTTTTTGGATTTATTGGCAGCAAGTGGAATCTTTTCTTCTCTGCTTTATAACATTAATATAATTATGTTTGGCAGCATAAGAGATTGGACAAAATAACGTTTTTTAGGCCTAAGGACCCTCCCTGCTCTCACAGTATCGGCTTGAGTAAAGACGCTTTTTTTTTTACCTCTATTTGTATTTAGTGCCCCTTGCGGCTAGCTCAACGACCGGTTCGAGATGCTAGCCTCGTCACCAGTATGGCGTTATTGTCTCTGTGCACCCACGTGTTTTTCTTGTCCAGGTTTACCCGAACTTTTTATTTTTATGGTTCCACAGAACTTTGTATATTCCTTTGTTGCTTGTATTTCAAAATGCAAATAAGTTGGCCAATTTCTAAAGTGACTGGTGCCCATGGACTTTTCTCCTCGGCAAGTCGTCTTCTACCAGACTTCTTCGTTAGCAATTCACAAGTGACAAAGCTATGGTTACTTGCAATAAACAAATGCAAAACAGCTGTCTGGGCAAGTTACTTGGTGAGGGTTGAGGGTGTCCTATTGGCCAACGTTTGCGAGTGGCCCGTCCAACAAACAACAATAAGGTTCGTTGAGAACACGTTACGCCAGATTTTAAGACAAAAGAGAGTGAATAGGCCAGCTGGGATCGTCCCCATAATGTATTGGGAGATGCTTTCTTTTTGCTAGCCTGCATTTCACCCCACCCGCGCTACCCAACCCTTTATGCCCAGCTTTTATCTTTGCTTCTAAGCAAAAGCAGCTTGAGCTTTGCTGTAGCCTCCTGTACTTGTACTACCCCTCACCTTTTGTTGTTGTTTACCGTTTGAATAGCGGGGTGGACGCGTTTTTGTGGGCGTCTGTGCGGCTCCGCAAGAGCAAAAGCAAAAGCTTTTATGTGCTGAGGGGTACTTGGTGTCCAGGGCTTAGCGTGGGTATGCATCGCAAAGACAAAAGGGTTGCTTTGGCAAACGAGGGGATACCTGCTTTTGAATAGGACCCATAATGTATGGCTGCAACATATGCAAATGAGATGGTGGGGTTAAAGTGGACGGAGCCAAACTAGACAGCCTGGGAATCGAATTTCGTTTTTGCGAACGAGTTATTTTGCAGGCTTATTTGTATGATGTGGGTTGGCTACTCTACCTCCTGAAACCAAAGACTGGTCTACATCGTATAAACAAAAGAACGAACGTGAGGGGATGAGGGGAGTTGCTCCACGAAATATGGACATGTGTCAGCCTTTCCTACACTAACTATATTCTGGGATTGAGTTTCTTTTCTAATGTCATCACAGTTTGCCTTTTGCGGTTTTATTTTAAATAGAGGTGACGTCGTGCTATGTGAACACATCCAACCGTCTAAAACGTTTATTTGCCTTGTTTTGGTCTCAAAAGTCACTCGAACACAATTACTGTTTTTACTTTTAGGCGCCATTATACCTTGGTGTGGGCATGCCTGCTTTTTAGTCAAGCGCTGCATTCCTTCACTTGGTTTTACTAGTCAGCGCGACTTAAAACCGTATGTCGGTATAACAATCGACGCCCAGTGATCATACTATAAAAAATCCAATATGTGCAACTTAGAAATCAACACTTGATGTGTTTGAGCAAAAGTCTACCATTCGATTGGCAACAGCATCGTCATCGAAATGAGGGCAGATGTGGTGGATGTATTTAGGAACCGGTCATTATTATATGTCGGGGGGGGGGGGGGGCGGAGGAAGGAAGGAGAAATTGGAAATGTGACCGTCAGATTTTCGATGACTCCTCCCTCCCAAGACTCGGAAAAAAGGACTTCCGTCCCCATCCTAGGTCCAAAAAGGCTTACCCCCAGGAGCTAAGGCGTTTTTAGACATTTTAAGTGCTCAAAGTGTGATTTTTGAGGTCCAAAACTTAACTTTTTTCTCCAGTTTGGTCAGTGTTTTTGTTGTGACATCCCCTTGACGGGCCTAAATAAAAAGATGTTCACCCCCCCCCCCCGTCGAGAGTGTTACAAAATCCATGTCTCCCTCCTTCCCCCACAGATAATAAGACCAGTCCTTCACCTCAGAGGCAGTACAGCGAGTGACGGCTCGTTTTAGATAATAAAAAAAATATTAGATTACCTAGTCAGAGTTGGCTTCTAGCCCTTTTGGAGGCGATATCTAGTATGAGCCGAATTGTTTAGGCGTGGATTATATTGGAAGGCTACGATCCCTTAATTTGGTGGGAACAATTAATCAGATTGAAAGAATATATATGTTCTTGTATATAGAATGATTTTATTAAACCTTTTATTGTGTTGTTTGTATATTTGTTGTGACGAAATACATCAAGTATATACACTGGTCTGCAATGGCTGACTGACTTGCAAAAATAAATTCTAACTCACAAGGAAACAAACAGTCTGAGCAAGGAATCTAAGAAAGAAAGAAAAGACAGTTTCCCCGGATTCGAACCCAGGACTTCCCGCTTACTAGCCGGATGCTTTAACCATTGTGCTACCGGGGCGGATCCTCAGTACAGGCTCTAGCTTCACTTAGTAGCTGTTCAACCTTTCTCAGTTGTTACTTAATGGCCACAAACATGATTGTACAAGGAATGAAAGAAACTTGCTTCTTGGCCTCCACATTAGAAATTAAATTGCTCGCATTTTAATTGCTCACCGGCTAAGAAGCAAGTTAATTTCACTCCTTGTGGATGTTTGTGGCCTGTAGGTCACCACTGAGAAAGGTTGAACAGCTGAACAGTTGAACAGGGTCCACCTCAGTAACACTGTGGTTAGTACATCCGGCTAGTAAGCAGGGATTCCTGGGTTCGAGTCCCAGTCGGTGCAGTTGTCTTTTCTTTCTTTCTCAAAATAGTGTGCGTATCTTCTATCGTCACAAGGCCAATCTTTAATGCAGACTGACACCTGTTGCTACCACTTCGATTATATTTCCTACTACAATGTCGCCACTTGAAAACGACACATCTATGGGTGCCGAAACGTCGCTCTAGTGTTAATTTCCAAGGTGCACTCATATTTTCCCCATTATAATATAGACTATAGTATGTTTTCTGAAAATTGCGCTAATTTCGTTAATTCTAGTTGTAAGTGGCGGTGACTAAGTGACAATGCAGCAGTCGTCTTTCACGTTTACTTCAACTCGTTGGTTGGTTTGTTGAAAGCTTCCGCCACCACCTCCTCACTCGTTGGTCCTTCCACCCAGCAGAAAGAGGGCGCTAGCGTTCGCAACGTTTTTCGGGATCAGAAGCAGCTGTTGCGAGGCAATGAGGCTAATTAACTGTCTTCGCCAGTCTATTGGGAAGCGACTAATCACGCCAGGCCAAACACTTGGGTGCTGCCACTGGACGCTGAATTTTAATTACGTCCCCAAGTCGAGCTGTACCACACCCACACACCCACTCACTCACCCACCCACCCACACCCACACCCACACCCACACAAAACTTGGCGCGTGCCTTTTGCTTTAGCCAAAATACACATGACATTTGGTAAATGGATGAAGCTCGGCTAAACAATTTAACGTCTTGTTGGGTGGGGCATGAATTAGAGAGGGGGGGGGGGGACACGAGATGAAGGTGATGGGAAATGTAAGTAAACAAAATGGCGCCATTACCTCTTTTGGGGTTTCAAAGGGTTATTCCTGGCAGGCGTTTGTTTTTGTAGAACGGGTCTTAAAGAGTACACTTCGTCATTGAATAGGAATTTCGCTTCTATTATTTTACAGATTGGAAGACAGGTCAAATTATAGAGCAGCGACAATACTGGCTAGGAGGCTAGCATTTGGGGCTGGTCACTGAGCTAGCTGCAAGGGGCACTGGATATACGCCGAAAAACATTAATAGTTCATAAAGCTAATGCTGTTAGAGTGGATTTCTTGGTCCTAAAAACGATCATTTATTGGGATTACCTAATTAATTTCAAGCTTTCAACTAGTAATCCATTTCCCTTTTCTGCTAAAATTCACGTGAAATGCAAAAGTATAATGCTACATGCATGAGAAACTGAATGTGAAATAATTTTATCCGAATAAAAGTGAAACGCCGTGAAAAAAAGGTGGGAATTGAGGCTTATGGGGCGTCGACAGCTAGGTCATTAGCGCTAACCTCAGTCACCGTGCAGTGTTTCTGGTTGCCACTGCACCCCACATTACAGAGATGTTAAACAAATCCCAAATCGAGATCTTATCTGACCACCTGCAAAAAATAAAACCGGGAGAGGAGGACAGACTCATCGCCCAATTAAGGCGCTAAAGTGTGCGCAGCATATCACGAGTCATGCAGGTATTTTATGATCGGCTATGTCTTCCTGGAGGGGGGGGGGGTTGCTTTAATCACCGCCGCCATTGTTTTTGTAACTATTTTGGATATCAACAAGGCACTCACTGTCAAAAAACGTACAATCGATTATTTGTGTCCATTGTGGGGCGAACTCAAGATAGGCTGCGGACACTAGAATTCTGGCGGAAGACGGAAATGGCGACGAACACCACCAAGATGATGGGCGTCGACAAACACATGACGAACTGTAAGTATCGGTGACACCAATGACATTTAGCAGGGGTATTCCCCATCAAAAGAAAGCAACGTGTAAAGTTGGCGTGACCAATATTTAAAAGGGTCAACACCACCTCTCCTCAGCGACTGTGGCGACAAGCATAGTACGCTTGGACAGTGCCTTTAATAACCCACAAGTTATTGCCATCTTGTTTGTTCTATAAGGATTGCCAAGCAGCCTGCAACTTCACACATAGAGTTGGAAAGGCGATCGAGGGAACAAGGGCACAAAGCTTCGAAAAAGATAGGAAAAGTTAACTTTTCGTGCCTAATGAAATGGGCGCTTTCTTACACTTTTTTGCTCGTATCAGAAAATGAACGAGCCCGCAAAGATTCGTTTGCTAATTTCGATAGCCAAACTTTCGAAAGGTTATGCGGTAAAATTTCTCCCACGAAAAAGTCGGGGAAAAAAACACAAAAACCGTATGTAAAGTCATCGAGAAGATTCTTAAATTCGTATTCATATACTTATCATTAAATTTGTTTGAAAAATGATAAGTATGTGAATTGACGTGTGGTAACGGAGAAAATTGCCACGTCATTATTGGAACCAAACGTTTTTTATGTTGGCTGCTTTATTTTAAAGTTTTGTAAGCTAGTAAAACATATGAGGTAGCCCAAAAAAAGTCCTGCATCTAGAAATCCACATGAGAACACGTTTTGAGCGCAACCGGTTACGGTGCTGAAAAGTTGTGTCCATTGCCGTCCCTTGTAGAACAATCTCCCATTGTAAATATAAACAAATAGGCCGTCTTGTACTAATTGCACATCAGTTGAGTGCATTGGACGAATGCAGGTGATGTGCACCACCGGCTCTTGATCTCTTTACATTCCCGTCCGGTTTCTCCACAATGTCCTTTTTGGTGGACGACAAAATCCTCCCCTCCAGTCCACCCTGGACTTTTTATAGGGTTCTTTCTGTGATTTGGCTTGCTGAGCTCACTAAGCATGGCGCAACCCTTTAAGTCCCTGGACAGATAGCCTCGGCTCACACCGGGAACTCGTTCCGTAGCCTCAAAGGATTTGTGATCCCACGCCCCGAGTTACTTTGTCACCACTATTTAGCGCCCCACTACACCCAGCATCACTACTCAGCTCTCTCCAACCATCAACTCTTGAACGACGTTGTTCTAGAGAATGAACAAAATTACAAATCAGCCAAACGTTTCGACCCATGAGCGGTACCGTTTTCAAGCAGAAAAATTTGAACTTAAAATGTTAGCAAAGCGCATTGTCAATAAACAGTTGGTTGATCTCGGATGGTTCACTGAAACCATGATGTAGTGCGGTAGGTAGTACATAAGTTCATTGGCCATACTCTACACCGTAATCTGAATTTAAACAGTTGAAACACTCCAGGAATAGAGGTCACTGTTAGATTATACTATATTGGAACGTTTTTACTGTTATTTATTGACGAAAGTCCTTATTTTTCAATATCAACCCAAAATGCACATTAAAAACTGGATGCATTAGAAAGTAAACATGTGTCGGGAGCATCTTTCTTGATTAGTTTTAGTTAAACTTTAAAAGAACATGCTTTAGGGTAATCTTTGGTAATCCTAATCTTAAATGCACACCATTTTTTGGAATAAGCAACCTCCCTGCCACTATCGATTGGAAATCATACGAGATCCCTAGAAACCCCAGGGAAATCATTAGAAATCATTGGCACTCCCGGAAATCCTCAGATCTCATCAGTAGTCACTGGCAATCCCTGGGAAATAATTTGAAATCACTGAAAATCCCTGGTAATTCGTGGAAATACCAGGGAAATTATAATCAATCACTGGAAATATCTTGAAATCGTATTCGGAAATCCCTGGACATTTTGGGAATCTTACTGTTACTGTACACCATTTTCTGAAGTTACCAACTCTTTGGAATCAAAAGCAGCAAGGAATGGGCACGGAGGAATTTTATTGACTGGGTCCAACAAATTCAATTAAGGGTCATAGGGGGGGGGGGGGGCGATAAAAAACTCCGACACTTACATTTAGGAGCCCTGAAAAATTTAGGAGCTTTGTTCAGAAGTTCTTCAATTGCTGGTCTTTTACTAAATTTTGTTCTTATATTTCCGTCTGGGAGGAATTGGGGAAAATGCCTCACCAAGACAGACGAGTTACGTCTCATTGTGGGGTGCTAGCTACGAAGACGATAGTGATTTTGAGTGACGCTACGGAATGCTCACCGACTTTTAAGTTGCTACGTCTCAGATGGGTGAGTCCGAAACTGACTGACTGTGGACTTCACTAAACTACTGAGCCCCCCCCCCCCCCCCCACGGTAATCGGACTTTTGGGTTTGGTGGGAGCGAGGGGTGGGGGAGGTGTGGGAGTGGAGATGGAAGTTTTTCAATTCCACACCAGTTCGTGCATACGTGCCCACGAGCTGCACACGCACGTAGCACGTGGAAGGGAATCGGAGATAGAACCTGCTAGGTATTTTGCGAAATGAAATTTGGATTTGGATCCGATCGGAGGTGGTCGGTCGGTTGGAGAATCGACTGGAAGTTGGAGGCAGTTAACTGCTTGCAGGCTTGGGCATTGGATGCTGAAGCTCTGAAACCAGAGTCGGCTTGGCTGGAATGTTTTGCGTGGAGATAGCGTGTCACGTTATGTGATATTATCTCATCTTATTTCTCAATGAACAACTTGGAAGGTGTTTAAGCTGAAGGTGTAGGCCATTCACCATTTGTTTTCTGAGGAACCGCTCAATATTTATGTCGGAATTGAAAATGTGATCTCTACTTTTTGTTGACCCCCTCCCTCCCAAAATCCTGAAAAAACTTACATGACCGGCGAGGGGGGATCTTCAGAAGCTACTTCTTTTTTAGAAATGCTGACTGCTGTAAGTGTAGTTTTTGAGGATCAAAAATGATATTTCCTTCAATTTAGTCAGTGTTTTTTGTTTTTCTGATTTCTTCCCCCCTCCTCTTTGGCCTAAAAAATGTATGACCTGGAGATGGTCATCTACGACCGGCCCGCAGTTTCATCTCCATCCGCCGCCCTCCCCCCCCCCCACCCGAGATAAATAATAACTAGTTTCTGGGAGATGTTTGTAATGAGCAGATACGAAATTTAAATATTTCATGAGATTTGCAGCTTTTCCATGTAAAGAGCCGATTGCTGGATTTTCGATCGTGTAATAGAAATATCACATCCCCTTCGTAACTAAATAGTGTATCAGATTTTTTTTTGTCCCTTCCCGCTACCATTTACCATCTTAGTATAAAAAAATTTATGTGTGCATGTCAACACAAGTTTGCGTGCATTTTATTGGATATTTCCCCCCATTCATTTCTTTCTGGTGGAGGAGGGAACAGAAAAACTTAGTTCGGTTTGAAATTTTGCAAGAGAACTATTAGTGACAAGATGGTGTGAGAATAGGCTCCTTCAGTAAATTTGGGATCTATTCTGGAGATACCTTGACCCCCTACCGTCATTCCAGTAGACCCTACCCCGTTCTAATCGCCGGTTTTTTTCCTCACTGGGCCTTATTCAGCTTCTAAGAGACTGGTCATTATTTTTCGGGGGAGGGGGTCTAGGACATTTTTGTCATAATATTTTTTCGGCCCGTCAAGGGGGTCACAAAAGAACACTGACCAAATTGGAGGAAAAAGTGACATCCGGTGAATATAAAAAAGGAGCCAGTTAGGCTAACAAAGTAGATAAAAAAAATAAGGAAGAGTGTGTTTCTGTCACTTCTGTTACGAGATGGTTAGATGTGTGTGCCACATCGTCAATGCTCATTTTAAACAATACGTGTTCAAAATGCCAAACAATGTCAAAATTTGTTTGTTTGTTTGTTTATTTGTTTGTGTATTGAAAGCAGACGATCAGTTGTTGGTTAGTTATCTTAGCCTGACCAACAATCAAATGGAGCGATGCTTTCGTGGCACACACTTGTTTCGCGTCATAGGTTTCAGTTTCAATTTTCGGTCCCTTGGCGCAAGCGCAACCTAACTACTCCTTCTGACGGTAGCAGAGTGTACTAGAATACGCATCCGTACCCCCGATTGATTAGCCGCACATACACCCCTGTCGAGGGGTTTGTCACTTCAAACAATGGTGTGTTAGATTACGATTTCCAAGAATTTCAAGAATTGTAACGGTTTCCATGGGATTTCCAGGGATTTATAATGATTTCCGTGGGTTTTGCAGGGCTTTCCAGTAATTTCTTATAATTTCCTTGGGGTTTCCAGGAATTTCCAGTGATTTCTGATGATTTTCCTGGGACTTCCAAGGATTTATAATGATTTGCCAGGGAATTCCAGTGATTTCTAATGTTTTCCTTGGAATTACTAGGTAAAGGTGGTGTATAGTAGGATTACAATTTCCAGGACTTGCAAGGATCACCAAATGTTTTCAGAGATTACTAGAGAATTCTGACCGCAGTGTATTGAGATTGAGTGAGCAACCCCTCGACTTTTCTGCGCTGCTCGGACAATGTCTAATTTTTGCGAGGCAAACAGAATGTCTGTTTCTTCAAGTGACTGGTGATCGATTTCTAAAATCATTTGCATTCCATTCACAAGTTGGTCCCTCAGTTTTTTAACCTCTTTCGTTTTGTTTACCCCTTTTTTTTTTTTTTCAAAACGGCTTTGGACGAAAACTTTACAGCTACGGAAAGATGTTTTTTTTTCATACAAATCTGATTTATGGAGTTAGTCACTCGGCTAGCCTACATGGCTCTTGCTCCCAGAGCTTGAATGAAGGAGGGAGGGGAGTTGAAAGGGTAAAATGTTGGAATCGGAAAAATGTGGCTGACTAAATTGGTTTTTCCCTCTCTCTTCGCTTCACGACGGACATTTCCCTGCCGTCTTTTCTTACTTGATGACATATTTGTGGTCAAAAGATTTGGATGGGATGGTGAAAGAGAGGCCAAGAAGGGTTATTCTCGTTGTCTCTACTGCCTCAATCGTCAATTCCCAATGGCATTTAGTAAGACAACTTATCATCGATATATCATCTCTACGAAAATGAAGGAGTCTCCTAGAGTAATTAAGTAGTGACCTAATTTGAATGTATCGTATATACTTTATTCCTTCCTACTGGTTTTGTTCTTTTAGTTTAATGTGTTACGGCAAGATTAAGCTTCTTAGCTGATTCCAAGTTGGGTAATTGCCAAAAAGGTTTAACTTATTTAATTAACGCATTGCTACATATTATCATTCGGCCTTCATCCTTCACTTTTGCTGAGTAGGGAATTTGGATTGGTCAAGAAGAACTGAAACTTAAAAGTGTAAACAGCTTTATGTTTTTATTTTATTTTGAAGTTTAACCAACACCCGAATAGGTATTATAATCGTCTGACGTCACGTTTACTTTTTTTTCCCCAGTCTTTGTTTGTAAATGTTTGTTCACTTGCGGAGGTTATTTGCTCAGCTGGTGGTGGCAAACGAAAATAAAATATTTTACTTTTGAGTTGTTTTAACTCTTTTTTTTTTTTATCGTTACATTGGTCTCAAACTCTAGAAGTGATAGGCACCTAAGAGGGCTAGAGTCACTGGCAATCCAGCATGAGTTGGGAGAAAGGAGGCCCCTTATGAGTTTGCAAGGCCCATCAAACCCTGCCATTAAACTCCTGATAAGTCATGAGTTAGGTGAGAAACTTGCTCACAGGTGGCACGGAGCACAAAAAAATGCGTGAAAAACAGCGACAGATGCACCACCTGCTAAATACAGCAGGCTACAATGACCGCCGGATTTGAACGGAGAGCGTGACGTGATTGTATGTTGAAATGGCAATAAGGAAAATAGAAGAAATCACAAGAGGAGAGACTGAAGAAGACTGAAGGACAAAAACAAAAACTTAACAACTAGTTTCTATCACCTACCTGTCGAAAATTCTTAAATACTGAGAAGTATTTATTATTTTTTTAATTTTACCGTCATCGTGAAAGTAGAATACATCTTATTTGGGTGGAATACACAAAATATTGCTTACTTTCTGGCGCAGCAAATGACTAATAGATTTCTTTTCATTAGTCCACAGATTTTCCATTTAGATTTGAAAGTTTTGTTTGTTTTCTTTCCGCAAATGAGCACCACGCACGACTTAAACTGAAAAGACCAAAAACTGATACCGGAAGCTTTACAGCATTTCCTAAAATCGAAACCGAAACTGTAAATCGAAATTACTTGGTAAAATTGTTTTGCGAAAAGAAATCAAAAATTCTCAAACCGAACGCCACTCGTGCATTTATGAAAATTATAATTTGTGCGTTTTAGCCCTCAGTTCTTTTCCAACAAATTTCCCAACCTTCGGCCACTGGAAATTAAATCTGGAAAAGAGTTTGGTGCTAACACAAACAAATGATTCATTTCCTGGAAGCACTCGGGGTATGACTAATAAAATTAAGACAGACAAAATCTATTTTGTCGTGTCTGATTAAATTGCAACATTTAACGTTGAGAATTTGTTAGTAATAATTGACTTTTGAACGACACAAGTAACAAACGAGGCCCCCCCCCCCCCCCCTCCGAAAAAATGAGAGCTGTGTCCCTGTTTAGATTGTTGCAAGGCGGCCTGTCGTTTGGTTTTATCGTACTGGATCCCAGTGACGAAAAAAATGCAAGTTTGCCTCAATGGAGGACGATTTAATTTGTTTACGTGTCTACATACAGAAGTTCCTTGTTGCTGGATAATCCGGACTTAGGCGTCCTCAAGATCTTGGTGGAGGGGGTTATGGCATATTTTTTTTTCCCTTGCTTCCTTACCTTTTTTCAGGTGACGTGTTAGACTTCATTCGCTGGTTGAGTGCGGCCGTAAACGTTTTTATTGCCTCCATAAGTTGTAGCGCGCCTGTTTTTTTACGATTGTGAGGAGGGGTAAGTGCTTTTTCGAGGCATCCAGAGTCCGATGATCCCCCTCACCTGCTGGAGAGATGGGCAAAGTTGTAAAAACCCCTTCCTTCCTTCTCCTAGCGTCCGGCCGCCAATGGCAAAACATTGATTCATGAAGAGGCCTCGATCCTTATCATGTCACCTTTGTCGTTCGTTGCTTGCTGTGTTTGTCTGTGACGTGACTGGCTTTGAGACGAAGGTTTATGTTCGTAAGCAATTAGTAATTGATTATACAACGTCTTTGGAACCGCCAATTCCCCATTGTGAGGTTCACTGACCCGGAAAAGGACACAAACTGATGCTGGTTTTTATTTAAGCCGAAAAAAAGAGTTAGCATAATGTTTTGACGTGGCCGGCGAATATATATCGTGTTTTTGAGTGGAGTAGCCAACACATTGTATATTTCCGATGCGCGTCCCATCTAGATAGATCGCCATCTTGATTTGTCTGACGCGTTAGCCACCACTTGACGTGACTGAGATTTCAAGAGAGACAAATGTAGGTTGTGTACTTAATTCGTGTAGCACATGTGTGTTACTAGGGATGGGTCGGTTTCATTTTTTTGATTTCGGTTCCGGTTTCGGTTTTCACGCCCAAAAAACCTCGGTTTCGGTATCGGTTTTTGCCACCATTCACCTCAACCAGATTTTCCTAATTTTTTTTCTTGCAACAGTTGTATTACTAGCTTCAACTTACTCCTGCTTTCACTTTCAGCAGCGTCATAGACCGTGGGTATAGCTGTGGCACCATTTTCCTCTACTATTTTCGTTTTAATAGTTAGGAGCCTTGCTGTCATTTATACGTAGAAAATGACAATTATTAAAAAAAATTTAAAACAACAAATCATTTTTTTTGATTTTCGAACGCCGTACGAAAAACCGACACAAAATTCGAATCGGTTTCGGTGTCGGTTTTCAGTAAAAACCGAAAATTCGGTTTCGGTTTCGGTTACCGACCCATCCCTATGTGTTACCAACTTGGATCATGTTGACAGGTGCTTATACGGCCATAGTGGTTGTGTGTTGATGTGGTCGGGAAAGGAGACGCTGGCCAAGTCCCTGCCAATCAATGCTGACCAGGCTAGGAATTACGACAGCCACCTTCATTTTATACAGGCTTGTACATAGAAATTCGATACGTCATTTGCCTAATTTCCGATTCCATTCGCGCTACGAGTGCGAACATACCACAAAAAATTGAATTCAGTTGCAAATTGAACTGTGGTAAGTTCACGTAACACTTGATACACGGATTGTAAACTTGAACACTGCATTGCCACTAAATTATTAAAGTTTAACCACAATGGCACCATGCGAAGTACCTCTTTGTCCACTCGACGTCAAAACAAAAACTCCGAAGGCTTAATTTCATGAATTTCAAACAGCGAAGAACCCAGGTATACGTGTGAATTGTACTGCATACTGCGATATGTTTTTTTAATTTTCTGATTAAAAATGTGTTAATCATCCTTTTGTATAGGTAGAAATCGTATGAACACTTCAAGGATAGTCATCGTTACCAAATGTTCGTTTAATGCTGCAGTACCTGGAACTCTTTTAACGCGCAGAATACTACGTTTTGTGTGTGAATCAAACACTAATCAGCGCTATGAGCATAGGCTTACAGCGCACTTAGCAGTTTTTGACCGTTTTGGATGACATGCTGTGCCAAAGCGAGAGTCAAGCCTCTATACATATTAGGAACCGTGATCTACCATCCTTCTTGAGTGGCCACGGGCTGTATAGAGCAGATGAATGACTCGAGATTAGCTCCAATCTGGAGCGAATCGTTGAGCTAGGTGCAAAAGGAACTGTATGAAGGTAAAATACAAACGGCGTCTTTAGTCAAGCTAATGGTATGTGAGAGCAGTTTCTTTACCTTAACTTTCGAAACATACGTTGAGGTTGTAAATCGGAAGGAAAAAATTCCATAAAACTTCAGCAGCTGCCAACAAATTCAAAAAATGAGGAGTTTTAGGTCCAAAACACCACTGTCATAGCTTTGTCTTAAAAAACTTTGCTAAAATGTTCTTACTTCCGCATATATCTAGTGGTGCAGTTAGGACCACACACAAAATGACGTAAGGTTGGCTCAGAGATATAGGACAACATTAATGGATAGGAACTTTTATAAAAGGTGGGTGCTGCTTGCGCCATCTGTTGATTGGATGTGTCATTTTGTAATTTTTTTGGGGCTAGTTATAAGTTTTTTGGTTAAAGGTTGGCAAAAAAATTGTCGACTGATGAACACAAAGCGGTCATTTACCGTTAGTCACGCCCTTCATCAAAATGGCACTAAAGCTGACGTGTTGTTATCAAAGATCCTGTAATAAGCTAGAAGCACCATGTCGCCAGCAATATGCTGTAAATTGAAACGCTGAAATTGTGTACAAGCACATGCTATTTCCTCTAAAAGGCACCTACTACTACAGTATTAGAACGTGATTGGACTTGGGACGCAGTGACGTAGGCTAGCTAAATCGTCTTTCTTCCAACACAGATTAAATGTTGGAATACAGCTAAATATAAAATGCGAAAACACACTTTCTTTTCACAAGATGGTATCACTACGCGCTCTGGGCGGTATAAGTTGCGATGAATGGTGTATCGTACTGTGGTGTGACGTCATCAACGCTAATCCCGTCAAATTGTTCCGAGCAACCAATAAGAGCGCTGGATGGCCTCTCGTCTAAAAAATGTAACTGGTGGCAGCAGAAACAATGGCGTTCAAAATAAAAATAAAAGATGCCTGCTTACAACTGTTAGCATTGTTGTAAAACAAAAATAACCCACAAAGTGGTAATATAACAACAAAAATCGTTTGCTTTAGTCAAAACAGAAAACTATAGTAAACGGAGATTCTTCTTTTTTTTTTTTATTAATTTCTGTTTTTTGAACATTCAATCAATCGCCTTTTTTAGATGCACTTTCCTAGCGTGCCATGATTGGCACTTACGCTTCTTCTTGTTAACAACAGTTTATTACTATCACAATGAACAAAGTACGAAATTTACCAAAATGTCCCTTGATCGTCACAAAACCATGGCACGAATTTTCGGTGGATCTTTTGAAAGATCTTGATTTTGAAAAAGGTAAAAGGCCCACCGAAAATTCTCACCTTGGTTTTGTGATGATCAAGGAACGTTTTGGTAAATTGCGTACTTTGTTCATTGTGATTTCTGCGTTACCATGAGCCTGTCGGTCTATCGTATAGTTTATTACTAATTATGATTGGTTTGTTGGGCTCACGTGGCCATAAAGACTTTTTTAATTATTGGCGTGCTTTACAAAGTGACAGTCCGTGGCTTAGACATCCGCTGTAAACCACTGGAGTTGGTCTGTGACGTCACTTCCCCCAACTATGGCCATTAAACTATTCGGCCTGATCTTCAACAAATTTAGGGGAATAAACAACACGAAGCATGGTCGTCAGCACAGCTAGCCCGTAAAACACCATTTGTGTTCTTAGCTGGCAGCTAGTGGCGGTTTTTCAAAATAATAAGTTAATTTTACATAGATTTGTGTGACAAACTTTTACTAGCTTTAAAATAATTTGTAAAGTTACCGCTGAGACACGGTTAAGTTGTTACTCTGCGCTTGGAATAAATAGCGATACATTCGGTTAGCTAGAAAAGATTTCAAGGGAAAAAGTGGGCGTTTCTTTTGAGCTGTAACTATTGTCGTGGCTGACAGAACACGGCAACAGGTCGAATTAGCGGTGCTTTCTACGGCCATGTTGTCCAACCTGGTTGTGTGTGCTAGTTTTCACCCTAGATTCTGCGAGTACTGTGTGGACGCTGGCCCAGCATGTCGGCAAATATTGCGTCACTTCCGTCGAGTATTACGTTGCTTCCCTCAGCATGGCCGCTTGCTGTGTTTACATGTGGATTGAACCGGAAGTACGTGTGTAACCCGGAAAGAAGCTTATTGGCGCTTCTTGTCCTACCAAGTATCTTTCGTTCTTTGATTGAATGGGTTTGGTTTGCATTTGCCAAGTTGGTGGTCCCTTGTTTGCCTTGGTTTCTTGTTGGTTGCTTGTGGGCCACTGACGCCATGCAGCTAATGCCACATCGTTAATGGCAACAGCGGAAGTGGTGACGAAAGCGGAAGGGAGGAAGGGATGGATACTAACAAGCGAGCGATTCAAGCTTCTGGTTTACCAGGAAAACTGATGGATCGAACATATAACAATTTTCAATAGAGATTAGATGCTATTTAGTGCCTCCCTTGACTGGAATTTTGTTGGTTTTTTTTTGGAGGGGGGGGGGGCGCAAAAACAAAATGCTTTAGCTTTACAGTAGATGATGGAGGATAAAACGTCTCTAACACCTATCGTACGACCAGGTTTAGACTAATTAAGGCTAAAGCTTTTTCTCCACTGGCGGGAAAAACACTACAACATCATTACCTTCAAAGGCCGACCGTTTTTGGAAACTTGGCGGATTTTTCTACCAGCTTTGGTTTTGGGTGGATTGTATGTGCAGCTAAAAGAAAAGCAGCACTCTTTTTTGAAATTATAATGATAATAATAATAATAGTATTTATTGTTTGCATGGCTCGAAGTTTGTAACAAACTTGTGTGAGTAATATTACATTCAAATGATAATACATATATTTTTACATATATGCGTTTGCATAATTGTAGCAAAGAATCCTTCTTACATAAAATAAAATACATTGTCCCTCTGGTTCATACATGATTTTATTTTATATTGCCTAACTCTAGTTTTAATTTGTTTTCAAATCTTCTTTACTTTGGCAACCGCATTATCTTGTTTATTGAAAAAATTTGGTATGTCCGCAATCCTCCAATAGGATATTACATAGGATTTTTAAAAATGACAGAGTGAAACGAAAGAATTGAACAATGTTTAAAATGCTGAAATTATAATTAAGTTTATTAAAAGCATAGACAAACAAAAACAGGAAGATTATTTTAAAAGCATGTTAAATTGTAATAGTGGTGGTAAAAAGCAGCAGTTCAACCCAAACAGATAAAAAAAATATCAAACGAACGAGATGAGGTTACATCAATATACCGAAACGCTCATTTTTTGTTTTGAGTCGTGCTAATGAGTCTTTGTTTCATCATATTCCAACAAGAGCAAAACAACAATAGGAAATTGTGTCACTTACTTTTGTTATTTGGCCACAACACGAGGATTGAAATACATTGCTTTCACAAGACTTGCCCCCTCCCCGGGTATTTTTCTGTTTGGCTTTCTTTTCTGTAATTATTTCTCTGTGGTTTTAAAGTTTCAAAAATTAGCTTTCTTTCTGCATTTGTTCACCCCTTGTAGCGCTTAAGTGTATGGACGGAAAAGAAAGGCAACAAGAACTGCAGGAGACAGCACGAGCGTATTGGTTGCAAAGGGTTGATTTGCTTTGTGCCCCACAAAAGAAGCTGAGTACACGCTCCATTGTGAAAGAAGGGGTTATTTGGGAAGGCACGTTGTTGAGAGGCAAAGGGGATGAAGTGGGCGCCATCTTGGTTTCTGGGGAACCTTCTATTTCCTCCCCCTCTCCTAACACATCCCTCTATGGGGAGGGCGGAATCTTTAGCTGCATCAAATTTTCTGAGTTTGGTGTAGGTAGTCGAATGGTTGCTTCGCCGTTTCTTGCTGATGTGCGTGGCTGAGGTATCGTGAGGAGAAACCCTTAAATTGCAAGTCTAGCCCGGCCTGTCCTACCATCGTTAAAACTGGTGCCTATTTTTCTCGTGGGGGCACTACTATTTGCACAACCAAGCTTCAGTCACGTGACGGCGGGAAGTACAAGGTTTGGCTAGAAAAAAAGCTTTCCACTCTGTTTGAACCGTTTGCTGGTGTACTTGAGTTCGTACAGAGCCTGGAAATCTGGAAAAGTCCTGGAAATAAAATAAAAAAGCCTGGCCTCGAAAAGTGCTGGATTTTTCAAGCAAATATTTTTGTACGTCCTTGTGAACCATACGAGATTTGCGGTAGTGTTTCTTGTTTTTTAATTTTTTTTTGTGGGGGGAGGGGGAGGGGGGCGTCAAACGGTTTTATTGTCAGGAGTGGACGAAAAACATTATAAGTTTAGATCTCGATCACGCGCTTTAACTGAGACAGACAACCTTTTGCATTACAAGATGCATTAATTAATTGAAGTCGTGCTTTTATTTCATTAAATGGGCAGTTGCCAAATGCGTTGGTGTAGTTCGGGCAAAATGCTGATAACAGAAAATCTGGAAAGTGGGGAGAAAATGAAAATAGGGCGAAAACAAGAATCCTCGTGAAATGCAGGGAAATGAAAAAAAAAACTAGTTATGTGGAAAGTTTTGAACCTGAAGGAACTTGCACTATTGTTAGGCTGGGAACGAATGAATTCAGTGGCGAGCCGACTAAATAAAATGGCGATACATTCTTGGTTCTTCCTTTTCGTATTTCTGTGTTTATTGTTGCCACTCTTGACCCAAAACAGCAATGATCCAATTATTCGAAGCACATACGACAGTTAATTGGACGTCAAGAAAGTTCACTCCAGACCAAAACCAGGACAAGAAATTTCACAAAGGGACCGGCATTATTTATTTCCGGGGAGAGGGGGGTGGGGGTGGTTGTCGTAGATTTTCTTGTACCCTCTCTAAGGAAGGAGTCATAGATTTTTTTTAAGCCCGTCAAAGGGCGGGGTGGGGGGTGAATAAAAAAAACCACACTGACCAAACTGGAGGAAAACGTCATTTGTGCATTTCGAAAATGACACTTTCAGTAGTCAACAATTCTAAAAACGCCGTAGCTTGGGGAGGGGTGGGGGGAGGCAACCCCCACCCAGACATCCCATGCCATCATGCGAGTTGTTATAAGATTTTGACTTTATTTCTAGTGTCGTACGGTGAATAGTTTTTTAAAACGACTTTCTAAAAAAAAATGTTTGCGACGTGGGGATTTACATGTTGCACGTGTTCATCTTGTGATGACTCGAGTGACCTAGTAGTGCCTATACGCATCCCTTACATCAAACGTTTTCTAGTCATGAATCTCGATCCAAAGGTGGTGGAAAGACTGGAAAATGCAACTTCTTTGAATGTTTTCAAGAACATGCTTTAATTCATGGCTCATTTTCTACACAATTGGGAAGTTGTCGATGCCGATGGATTCAAATAGGCCAGTCATCCATTTGAAGGACGTATTGTTGCCTAGTTGGAAACTTTTTTCATTCTCAAACCCTAATAAATCTGTTCGTAAGTTTAAATTTTTTACTATTTGAACTCGAGTGGGGCACGTGTGCTTTGCGTAAGCCTTCCATCCAAGCTTTCAATGACATACCATCTGCTACTTAGATGCAGCAAACTGACGATGGAGGGAGCCATGACTGTGTCGTATGTGTTGGACCATAGGCCGTACTGCCCTGCAATTGTGACTCAACACTTCATCAGCGTCGAAAGCTGATTTTAAGCTGCGTTAAAAATTTAATTATTGCGTGCATGGTATAGACACGCTTGGCGGAAGCAAGCCATGGACTGCCCCCACCTCCATTCACCGGTTTTCCTAACCCCACCCCCTCCATGATTAAAGATGACACCGTTTTCTAGAGTTGTTGTTGAATGACCTTAATGCCAAGAAGAGGTGGAATAAAAAGGCTTGCACATTGTAATCGGCTAACAATACACTTTAAAATACACACCGAAAGAAAACGAACAATTCAAAACATGTTACATAATTTCCAGATTGAATTCCTAATTATTTTACTTTTGGTTGCAAAGGTGTTGTTACACAAGTCTTTGAACCCTCTCACTGCAATTAAAACGTCTTTTTTTAGGTGTTGTATTTTTATTCTTTTGTAGGTTTGTAGCTGTATACGTTTGCTCTTTTTAGGGAAAATAATTATATTTCATATAAATTGTTTAGGCTGGCAAAATAAAATTCATGTTGTAAATCATTTTATTGTTTGCAAAGATGCAAGAATTCAAGGAAAAAGTCGGCAACCATTCTTACTGTGGTATATCAACAAACATGATCACCGTAAAACAAACACAATACCACAAAAAAAAAAAATAGATGGAGAAGTTCACTTACGTTTTTGATGAAGTGCCTACCAAGAGTCCAGCAAGCCTTTCGTTCACCTTCCTTACAAGATTCAAAAATACAAAAACATGAAGTTCACATTTCTAGAGTAACTGCAAGTTACCAAATTCAAATCTCGTTTGGCACAAGCAGTTAGTTGCCTTCAACGTGGCAAAATCATTGGTCGATCAATCACGACTGCCCGTGCAGCGCGACATTTGAATTTAATAATTTGCAGTGATCTAGAAATATCAACTAGATCTGTTTTTCTCTGTTTAATCTTCTGAGGAAGGTGATGAAAGGCATACTAGAATATTTGTGCTTATTTCACCAAAGGTTTAAGCGAACTTTTCCAGCAGTTCATTTTTGTGTTATTGTTAAAGTTTTTCGGTAATTGTGCAAGAATTGCTAATTACAAGCTCCAGAATTTTGCATGTTGATAAAAAAAAAATTGGTGGGCTACTGTACCAAAGGGTGTAGAAATATGTAATTCGTTATTTTGTAGTTAAATTGTCTAGATGATGTATTGCAGAGATTTGCATATTGTCCTATTTCCCTTTAGGTAAAATGTATAACACTTGCAAGTATAATTTATTTTTGAGTGTATATAGTTGTTAAGTCCAACTTGGTGATTCATGTACATGTTTTCGTCAGTGGATAAGTTACATGGAACATTCCAGCCCATCATTTTGTCCTCTTGGTTTGTTTCTCATCATAACTTGAGTTGTCAGCGTTGGTGACACATAACACGAAAGCCATCTGGTCGCAGCATTCTCACTTCCTCTCACGTGTTTACACCAACCACAACAAGATTCATGTACAAACTTCTTCTGCATATAATATTCCTTCTTCATTTCAGTTTTTTTTTAAATTTACTTATTTATTAATAATTGCGTTAACTGACAGTTGATGGACGAGGACCTTGGGAGGTATATGGAAGTAATAGTTAAAAATTCATGGTGGTGTTTGTGAGTGGAGCTGCGTGGAGTGGTTTTTGTTTGCAGCTTTTATCGTTTATTTTTCATTCTTTCATTTTGGCAGTTTTTTTTTTTGTTTCTTCAACACTTCTTTTCATCTCCAACTTTATCTCTTCCGTGCTTTTTTAGGTATATCTTTTTATACATTTCATTTTATAAATAATTCTTCATAATGTCAGGGACTCTTTTTGTTTCGTTTCGTTTCTCATTCCCCCCCCCCCCCCCCCCCCCCCCCCCCCCCCTCTCCCACTCAAACTAAACGGAAACGGAAAAAATGTCCACATGTTCGTCTTTCGAGTTTACCTTGAGGCTAGGCATTGTTGAAGGTGCGAACGTGTGCATATAACCGGCGGCCATATTACATCTCGAGATTTCGTGAACTTGTCTCGTTTTTATCTCGAGGGGTAAAACGGGAAGTCTTTGGCGGCCATTTTGATTGAACGCTTCTGTGTATACCATCATTTCTTCTTCACCGCTCAGCTAAGCTTTTATCCCTGCGGCTTTATCCCTCTTTTCCCCTCTATTCTTTCCTTTTTTTTCTTCTTGTCCACCACGACAACCTTACTGCTCCAACTTGACATATATTTTCCGTTCCTTTATTTCCCGTCTTCATTCCAGTTTCTGGGTTTACATTCATCCTACCTTCCCCCATTTTCTGAGCTCTTATTCTTTTCCTTCTTTTGTGAAGCAAACTTCTCCTTTTTCATAGTTCATAGCCGTTCTACGTCTCATAATAGCATCACCTGGTTTTTTTGAGGCCTTATTCAAATTTGGAAGCGGAATAACAATTGCGGTACATTTTTGCAAAAAAACTTGGAAAAAAAAGGAAATTTAAAAAGAAAATGTTACACCTACGCCAAGGGTGTGCTACGAAAACTAAGTTGCTAATACATTGTTAAATTTGATTTGCTTTTAAAAAGGGCTTTTCATCTTTATCGATGGCTGCTTTTTCTACCAGGTATGCTGCATTGACACACTCAGGCAAACCTATCTGAATGTTGCAAACACGACTTTTATCAGGGAATAAGTACGGTATTAGCCATTTTGTTGAGCCAGGGATGGGACTATGGGGAATTTTCGACTTTCCCACTTCAACATTGTTGTTTGAGAATCCAACACGTTCGTCTTCAGGCGATTCTAATTCATGTTTTGGCCTGGACATTCGGCTTTTAAGCGATTGTAGTTGCCGAATTTTAACTGCCTTCTCGCCCCTAAGGCAGGTAAGCTCAATTCGGCAACTGCAACCGCTCAACAGCCTAATGTAAACAGATGCCAAGCCTAACAATCACTTGAAGCAGACGAACGTGTTAGATTCTACAACAACAATAACATTGTAGTGTATGTATTCTTCGTCGAAAATTCTTTCTTTTTTACCCTTGTCTGCCGCTTTCTTAGGCGTTTTATGCCTTTTTTAGAGCAGGCACTGCAGCACCACCAAACGCCGGCACGAAAAGGGCATGGGACACCTCTGTTAATGCTGTTCCATTAAACTTGCTTAAAACACTTTAAAAAATGATGTCCTGTTGAATCAGTAATATTAAAAAAATGAAGTGTTCGTGACTCGACCAACCACAAACATGTCGTTCCTTAGTCTATTATGTTATTCTTCTGGTCAACACGTTTCAACAGCTTGAGAGCACCAGCTGGAAATTGTGGTCACGCGCTGCCACAAGAAGGTCACTCGAACATAAGTAATAAACGTACTTATCGGCCGGTATTTAATGGAAACTTGCTTAGGAACGTCCTTGACAACGCAAGTGTGATAGGTGAGCAAATGATGGTGAGCAAAAATATTTTTTTTATGACATTGTCCTGGTGTCCGTCTTGCTCATCCAGCTAGCACGTTGGAAAACAATAGACGTCTGACGTCACTTTTGTCGGAATCGGTCGCTGATTAGTTGGGTGAGTTTATGAAAGCGGTCAATAAAAAAAAATTTGGTTTATGAAATGACGCCTTAAATGATAATTACCACGTTGGTTGAAGACTTTTGATATACATAAATTCAGCTCAACACCAACCTATCATATTTTTTTTGTTTGTAATTTTATCCTTTTTAACAATTTTTGTGGCGTAACTACCTTCCTAGTGGTGGAGATGACCTGCCTATACTCACCTTCTGAGGCCACCTGACGTTTTTCCTCCTCCAGTCCTCACAAACCTCCCTTTCCTCTACCCCAGCTTTTCTTACTTATACTGACATGTATGGAGGTAGGGACCTCATTGTTGAAGAGAGGGGCAGGGGATGTGGGGGAGATGGAATTCTAGCATAGGGTTCTTAACGATACAAAAGCAAAGATTTAGGTGTAGGACGGAAAGCAGACAAAAAGTAAGGGCCCCATGTCGTTTCCCTGTTGGACAGCCAGTCTGTTGCGGGAAGGGCAGTGGCCAGAGATTCGACGGACAATCCCTCACCCTGCTTGAACAGTCTTTGTCCGGACCCACTACACCGTGACCGTCTGCTGGCAGGCCAACTTAACCCTCCTTGGTCAAGCCTTTGACCACCAGAAAAGGAAGGCTCCAACCATTGACGTCAGTCTTCGTTTTTCAATGATGGACTTAACGAAAATTGTAAGATAAGCGTCGCGACATTGAAAGGATGAATTCAAGAAGGGTATTGAGATCTTCTCTCGCACTTGCTAGCAACCGTTACGTTACTAATTTGATGCACGAATGCATCTTTTTCAGAAATAACACAAAATATTGAGAAAAAAAAACATACATGAGGAGGTAGTAACATTTTTAATCGCGAAAGTTACTGGGTATAGGCCTACTCGGTCAAGAAAATAGAAGTTGAATTCTAAAATATTATCGGAATTGTGAAGAAAATGGTAAGTTTATGAAAGTTATATGGATAGTGTCGAGAAACTAAGTTAGATTCAAAACTATTATTGGATAGTGTCAAGAAAACTGAAGGTTGGATTCACGAAAGTAGTGTCGAGAAAGTAAGAAGTTGAATTGAAGAATATTATCGGGTAGTGTCACGAAATCAAAGGATGGTAACAAGAAAATTGTTGTAACGTCAAGACAATAAAAGGATGAATTAATTATGGTTTAGTGTCTAGAAAATCCTCGATATCCTAAGAAAAACATGCGTAAGGTGTGGTACTAACAACATGTATAAGTGACGCCGAGCTGAACATCAATAGCATCGTGTCGCTTGTAATATGTTAGTACAACATCTTTTATAGATTTTCTTGTTTTGAGAATTTTATTTTAATCTACATCGTATTCTATGATTTAGCTTTTTTTGCACATTAATTTGTTGAGGGGGGGGGGAAGGAGACTGTTGTGCCCCAACGAGTAAATTCCATTAAAAGTGTGTGGTTTTGTTAAGCACATGACGGTTTCATTGAAATCGGGCACCACCTTCGGCTGCGATACCACCTAATCTTCCAGCGTCTTTGCAACCCTAACCTAATTTTATCTTGTAAAAAAAAAATAACTTGGCCTTCTCAGTCAACACCTTTCTGATTTAAAACGCATCACGAACAACATATTACAGAGTGTCTCGCCACATCGCCTTATAACGCTTGTTTTGGCCTGTATAAACCAACCGCGACGCTTATGTAAGTGCGTTTCGTTGGTGGACGTTGTACGATTGCCGAAATAATATGAATTGATGTTTAACTATTCTAATGCTTTCTATCTTCTGCGCATGCGCTACTAACTTGAGTTTTAAGACCCTTTTCCATCATATGATGAACTCATTTTGGCTACCTTTTGAACTACAAAGCGAAGCGAACTATTAAGAGGATTTAAGACGACTTGCATTCCATATTATGATTGCTCAGTCTGTAACTGTGTTGGTGTAGCTCTGCGATGCAGCTGTTCGGTTAAATTTTATGTTAATGTACTAGATAAGCTTATTCACTTAGGGAAAGAGTACAATAGTTTCGCTTAGGGAGCAGAAAAAGTACATTTTGAAAAACCGCCACTATAGCTGCCAATAGATGTCACCACTTACTAACAAAAACAGTTTTACCGGCTGGCTGTGTGTCTCCATCACTTACCAACGTCAATGTCGCTTTGTGACGGCCATATTGTCTTCCCCATAAATTCATTATTGGTCTAATACGTCAGTCACAAGTACTGACACCAGAAGGAGCTGCATCGAGTTCCACCAATCCTAGAAGAAGAAATCCACTGGGTACGTAACAAACTAAAAGAAATGAAGCTGCAGTAAGACGACAAATAAACAAATCAGATGAAGCATGATAACTTTTTTTTACATCTTACTGGCCACCCACTGGCTTTTACTCCATTTCAGGATGGGACGACGGCAGTTTGTCTTATTTTAACGTGTTTAGCCAACACAAGCTGCCAGTTCATGTTTTATAGATTTTGTTACTGATGATTATAAAAGGACGTTAAACAAATTTGGCGGTTGGGGGAGGATTAGTACCCATAAAAAAGAATTGTATTTGTCCCTCTTTGTCCAAAATTTTCTGTGTCATGTTAGGTAGCTTTTACTTCTTGCACGTTGATGGTCACGTGGTAGCCGAAGGGTGGGCGCCTTTGATTGACAGTTAGAATTAATTGGTGGTAACGTCTCTTGGTTGCCGTGACAACGTCCCAATCGATTCAGGTGGTGAGAGGGGTTAAAGGTCAAGCCGGAAAGCCGTGGTCATGGGGTCAATGGCGGCACCTTCCTTCCACGAGACCAAAATAATGTTGAGCAGCTAAACATACCGATCTTGCGTGATGGAACCATTAATTACTATAATTATTGTAATTAATTAAAATGTGCGAACTAGCGTTTGTATAGGCGTCAGTCACCGCTCGGCCAAACAATAAAGCTCTCATTTAATATTAAACGAACGCGTACGAGCTTATATTATGATGCCTATTATATAAGTGGCTGATTGCATAAGCGTGTAATGGAGACGAGGCTTTTCAAGTAGGTCTGCTATTAATTATTAGTGTGTATTCGCTTGTAAGGTACCTAACTACTGTTAACCGTTGGTTCATCAACTAACCAATGTAGACTTCCAAAACATGAGGATGACTTTTAAATATGTATAAAAGCTTCACGTTCGTTATATAAGTTGTATGATTCGTCTTTTGTGTGGAATGCCACTGGTAATTGACCACTTATGGTATTCTATTTTTTCGCCTTGGCCTATTTGGCTATCTCGGACACTAAAGTTGTGAACACAAGATTGTACAAGCCGTTTATTCGACCGAAATTAATAATGTCGAAAGTGAAACACTAGTCTATTCGCTGTAACTTCGCCCAATATTGGCGTATTGACACTTTTAAATACACTATTGGAACTGTCGTTGAACGAGCCATCAAATAGTTCTAATTACACGTAAATAGCACCAACCCTTCTCGAGAAATTCACAAAAAACTGAAAAAATCGAACTAACCCACCCTAACCTTGAGATTATCACCAGGATTTTAATGTTATAAATTTTCCTTGTTGCAAGACCTTTCCATGTCACTTTACTCCTCTCCCCCTAAATTATGCAAATATGTGGCCTGAGACCTCTCTCTCTCTAATGTATTTTCTCGAATACTGTGTACACACTGTGTATAGTGTGTGTGTCAGTGTGTGCTGGCGATACAGGTTCGAACATGTCCAAAGAGCCATCACCAGACAATATCTTGCTCAAGGATTTATCTTCCCTTGCTAATAGGCGTTTTGGAGAAGTAAGCTTCTGTCTGGCGAAGCGATTTTGCCTGCCTGCCATTTTTTTTCAACGGTCCAATGTTATCCAAATGATACGACATATTATGAAAGTTGGCAAAATCATTAGTCCGCACCATTGTTGGACGGTTATGCTTCAGTGTGTGAGCCATTAAAGGGACACACCGTCCATTCCAAACTAGATACTTGTCAATATTTATCGACACATCACATCAAGTGTAGTCATATTGGCTTATTTATGTACCGTTAATCAATCCCTTGCTAAAAATTCATTTCAAAATGTGGCATCGAGGAGCTTTTCTGTTGAATAGTGGCAAGTATTTTTCGGGCATCCTGCTCATATTTACCATCTAGCGCATTTAGATGTTGGATCTACTTTCATGACGTATCGTCGTCTCTGGTTTATGACACAGTTTTGGCGTTCATGCTGCCACGTCACCCTCATTTTATTGATGTTTTCTTATCGCACGTGCAGTGTTGAGCCAACAACGTGCAGTGTTGAGGGCAACAAGGAATCTCCTTTGAATTCTGGGAATGCATTTCGAGAAAGCGTTGTAACGGCACCTTCAATTAGCATTTGGAAGTAAAGAGGCTATACGATATTTCCCAGCTAATCAAAACACCGTGCGCAAGTCCTCGCTGGTTTTACACTTCGTGATTATCGAAAAATGATCGTATTAAACTGGACTGTTGTGGTTTTCTGCTGCATGGGTAATTAGGCCTACATTTACGTGGGTTTTTTTTTTTTAATTTGTATTAGCAAGTATTTACTAAACTGCCCTATTAGGTATTTAAGGAAAAGCCAAAGTAACTTTTTGATAGGATGTGGCGGCGTCCAGTTGGGATCGGCTGAAGTTGTGACTCTTTTTCTGGCAGTTGACACCGGATGTTGGTGCTATCCTAACTTACGGAACTTGATAATTGCTATACAAGTTAGGTGTGTTTTTACTTTAAATTGCTAAACCCATACGTAGGCCTGAAAATACTTGTTTGGAAAGAAGCACACCTTCCTCTTTGAAGTGATACCGTTACGATCGACTTCGAAATTTTTTTTTATTTTCTACAATTATTAAAAAAAAAAAATGAGCATCAGGGCCCAAACATTGATTGAGTTATCCATTTATTTATCCAACCACCCATTTTATTTTTATTAGTTGTGGAAGCCTGAGCGCATGCAGAGTATTTCCGCTCCCCATTGGGCCTGTCAAAAACGTGCCTCCCCCCCCGGGCCCCCCCCACACACACACACACACATTTTTCTTCTACCTTAAGGCGGGATCAGGAAGTCAATCAATAATCGGTAATGGTTTCGGTGAAGCGCAATTTTCGTTCGAACCCACAGGCGGTGAAAAAGATTACAAGGTTCCCTCTTCTATAGTTCCCTCCACCAAGTTTGGCCCTATTTTTTTGTGTGCCTTCTTTCTTTTTTTGTCTTTCGTATTGAAGGAGGAGGAGGAGTATCCTTGAAAGGGTGGGAAGGAGAGAAGCCGTTGTTTCTACGTAAAGCTTTTTTGTGTTTGACAGTCTTTCCCTATATGAAGTGTTAGTTATTTTCCTTTTCCAGTGTTTGCTACGCGCCGTTCGAAAAGAATAGTGGCACAGGCAAGCTTTCAGCCTAACTGTACTATACGTCTTGAAGGATGACGTAATAATAGTTATTTGGGTTTCGATAGATGCGGGGAGGGGCTGAGGGAAGGGGGGTTTTGTGAGGGCACGTTCTCTCGACCTGTTTTAGGTTTAATTCTTCAAAACGGTTGTTCACAGCAAAGAAATGAAAACAAAAAAGGAATGTTCGAATTTCGAGAAATAGCAAGTTTTTTTCTCCCCTTCCTTTTAAAAATTCTTTTAAGAGCGACGAAACCCTTCCTACGTGCCACAAGTTGCTTTCAGGGAATTACTATGACATCAAATGGGTGTGCTGCCACCAAAACAAATACCCTAGTCAGGTGTAATAATAATGTGAAGAAAAAATAATATATATCGTGAAAAAGTAATCATCAGGATTAAATAATAACGCGAAAAAATCTTGTTTTGAAAAAATAATCTAGAAGATTAAATAATAATGTGAAAATATCATACTGTGAAAATAATTTAGAAGATTAAATAATAATGTGAAAATATCATA
Source organism: Lithobius niger (assembly GCA_023313725.1). Lineage (NCBI taxonomy): Eukaryota > Metazoa > Arthropoda > Chilopoda > Lithobiomorpha > Lithobiidae > Lithobius > Lithobius niger. Next base: position 40,547 of record JAHWFP010085167.1, on the reverse strand, counting down.
CTGTGAAAATAATTTAGAAGATGAAATAGTAATGTGAAAAAATCATGTCGTGAAAAATGATCTGGAAGATGAAATAATAATGAGAAAATATCATATCGTGAAAAAATAATCTAGAAGATTAAATAATAATATTAAACAAAAGTAAAACGGAAGCGGAATAAAATTGGTGGGCGAGTGTTGCTAAATTTATCTGCATTTTGAAGAAACCCTGATAGCTAAATGCCATTATAAGTGTATTGTAACGTAATTTACGAAAATTTAAGACAACTTAACATTTTGTCTTTGATATTTAGTTTTATCGGCAATGCTTTCCTTTGTTTCTGGAGACAGTAGGTTTTAGCTCAGTCTTTTTGGTTCGTTTTGTGATTTTTATTACCCATTTGGTCAATTTTATTAACAAAGTCGAAAAAGATAACTTTTCAACTTTATTACCGGCCGTATAGCGTTATCTTAAAGAGGAGGCGCGCCAAATTGATCGTTAAAATTATACTACATATTGCGGTAGTTAACGGGCGGTCGGTTAAATCGACAGATGATGTGGGGATAAAAAAGGGTCGCCATCTTGAAAAAGTCCTCGTAATGGGCATTCGTGGAATCGGAGCGTATGATTAAACCCACCACAGATTTGTTGTGATAAATGAATCAGTATGTCACCTGATAAGGAGTTTTGACGCACGTGGTAAATCATTACAAATTTTATGGGCTTTTGAAGAATACTTTAGTTTGTGTATAATAATTTACTCCGATGCAATGAGCTTATATCACTTGTAAGAACAGCGAAAATAACGCCTTGATGGCTACGAAGTTGGCATCTGAAACGAGTCGTTGAGCTAGCTGCAAGGGGCACTGGAGGTGAAAACATTAGCACAATTTGTCAAGCCAATGCTGTGACAGCTCATTTCTTGCACCTAAAAATTGCTCATTTTTTAAAATTTGTAGTCAGCTTCTGGAATTTTCAGCAAGTGAAATCTTTTTTTTTTTCAAATTTATGACCTTAATATATGTTTCGTAGCGTAAGGGATTGCACAAAACATAAATTTTTTACGCCTAAGAAAACCTCTCTCACAGCATCGGCTTGAGAGCAGCTGTTGTTTTTTTAACCTCCATTGTATCCAGTGCCCCTTGCATTTAGCTCAACGACTGGCTCCAGATGATGGCCTTGTCACCAGTTTGGTACTGTTGTCGCTGCTCTGTAAAGGTGTTTAGTAATCGTATTAGTTTGAAATAAATTGAGATAGGTTTGATGGGTTGGCAAGATTTATCATCCATCATTTGTATAAAAACTTTGAGAATAAGGATTAAGCATTAAAAAAAAGCGATATATTAATAAAGAAATTGCGAAAATGCGTTCAAATATACATGCTGAAGTCGGTATGGCTGACTGGTACGCCTTGGTGTCTGACTCTGGTCTCAGAGGGTCGTTGGTTCAGTTCCCCTCTCAGTTACCCGATTCTGCGAATGCTGTTTTGCCGAAAATTAATCCCTGCTCATATAAATTAAAGAGGCCCCTTTACGAGTAAACGAGAGGTCCACGTGCTATTGGCACCTTGACGCTATGGCCATTCCGGGCCTGCATTTTAAGTACAAAAGGAAACGGAAGTACGTTTGCATTTGTATTTAAAGTATATTGTGAGAGCAGCACTGGATACCTATCGGGATAACGTTTATTTAACTAATAGAGGAGGAGGAGTTTGCTGAAACTCGTTAGAGAATTATTTACATCCCCCTCCCCCCCACTCCCTCGTCTTTTAGCACCATATCTTCTTTATATTTTCTTTCTTATTCTTCCGAACAGTGTTTTTAAGGTCGTATTATGATGCTCTATGTGGGTGAGTGTGTGTTTGCATGCAATTAATAACTCCACCCGCCTGGTATAACCTCGTCGTGCTGTAGAGAACGTACTACCACTGACTGATCTTTATGCTCTGGGCCAAAAGAACACATGTATTGTGTAAGCAGTGCAGATGAGACTCGATTTTTCAAAATTCGTCCCTACCTCCGCAAGTCCTTTTACACAAGCGTCTTTTGTCGATGAGGCATTTTTTTTTGTCTTTTTTTTTCCTCCTTGAGCGGAAAATCAGCCATCTTCGTAGACGCGCCAGCACTACCGGAAGAAAAAAAGTGTGATCCGCTAGCATGAGCGCCATCATCAATTTGCTACGACGCTTCTCAAACAAACGAGTTGAGATCTTCAATCAAGTTTTTTACTCCAGTTTTATACCTCAAAAATCTGATAAAGTCGAAGCATATTTTTCTTATTATTATTTATTTTTATTTTGAGCCAACGCAAAATAACAGTAAAAATTTGGTCATTACTCAGTGAATGTGGACAGAAAAAAGTCATAGGCCTATCGTAAAAATATTGCTTCCAGAACACAAATACTTTTGAGTGTGGAATGACATGTTTTTTAACAAGACGTGGTATAGTTGCAGTGTGATAGTTGTACCTTAGGGATTATGTTAATGATAAATTGTCGAAAATTGTCGGCAAAAAAGATTCAGTAATACGTGGTGACAACAGTTGACGCGACGTCAGTTTGTTTTCATTTTCGTCACCAAAATGTAATTTTTTTTTCAGTTCATGATAAATGTTTAAGAAGAAGAGCTACTTCTGCCTGCGTGACGAGACATTTTTTATTTCGTCGTGTGAATCTGCAAAAAAATTATTCACAACCTCTACGCTTGTTTGTCTCCTTTTTTGCAACGCGTCTCCTTTTTGTCTTTGTCTCCTTTTTTGGCTACAGCCAACTGCAATTGTTATAGTCAAGGCACTAATGTCACACTTTCCATAATAACTAAGTAGGCATAAGGACCCAAACATACTTACTGTTGTCTTTGGCTCTGAATTAGCTCTCTACTCGTTATCCAGGCTCAGTTTTAAGGAGTGTCGCAGGGTATATTTTATTTTTTCATGGCTTCACTAAGTACAGTTCATCGTACATGTTTTGCTTCGGAGATTTTGTTGTTTTTAATCCACTATTAAAATTTGTTTTGGAATAAGCAACCTATCAGGTTTTAACTGAGGTTCATTATGAAACATGAAACGATTATTTTCATAACTCCGATCTGCGTTGCCAATTAAGGTATTTATTCACTGTTTTTTATAATTTTTTACTCAATTTCCCACGTGCTGGATTGGATGTCAGAAGGAAGGACGTCTACTTTGAACCAGAAATGGACGCCAATCAGACGTCACGTAGGCATCTCAAATTTGGCTTCGTGTGCTCTTATTGGCAACAATGCAGACCAAATAGGTGTTGTGCTTTAAAACCTCTAATTTTCCTTTGTAATTTTGCCGAGTTGGTGGGATGGGTTATCAACCAAAAAGCCATCAAACAAGACCATCATTCTGTGTATCATGTTCCTCAGCCCGTATGAAACAGGATTTCAAGATTTTAGGATTTGTCTATTTGTTGTAGTAGTTGGATTGCGTGGGTGTTTTTTTTTTATTAATTCTTCCCTACCGTCAGAATAATTTTTAATTAATTAAAGGCTTCACGAACATTTACTGATATTGATGGTTTAAAGGCGAGTTGCCACCAAATTAACATCTGTAGCATCTATTGAGTTCTGTCTCGCAGGAAGCAAAGGAATGCACAAAGTCATACCTTTAAATACGACAAACAAGCCATGTGCCTCCTTAATTATTGAGTAAAAATTTGGGACGTCGTCGTGCAGCTGGGAGCAAGCTGTAAAGGTTAACGATATTACTGTCTCTAGATGGCGCCAGGGTATTTTCTTTATATTCTGCCGTGGCGCCATCGAGTGGCATTAATATCGTTAATCTTTACAGCTTGCTTTCAGGTGGACGAGGACGGGCCAAATTTTTACTCAATGATCCAGATGGCTCGTGGCTTGTTTGATGGAGTGTGATAGTATATAAGTCCATGGTTGTGTTAAAAAGATATTTCTTTGTGCACTCCTTTGCTCAAACAAGCAAGTGCTAAAGGGAACTAGATAGCACACCCAGAGATTGAAAATCCTCTCAAAGATGACTGAAACTGAAATATTTTAAGCCTAAAATGTTACACTAACGTATTTAGCTCAACAAAACGTTTACTCTTGATTATATTTGTGACGTCATTCACTGCTTGGCTAGGTGTTTTAGACATTTTTGTTTGCAACATCTTATAGCCTATACGTTTTCGTTTACAGCACTGCCCACTCACATAGACATTTTGGTTTACAACACATAACAGACGTTTTGGGTTTACATCTACAATCTACATTCCATAGAAGTTTAGACTAGGGACAAGTCGGTAACCGAAACCGAATTTTCGGTTTTTACTGAAAACCGAAACCGTAACCGATTTGGACTTTGTGTCGGTTTTTCGTACGGTGTTCGAAAAATGAAAAATTGATCTTTTTTTTTATTTATTTTTAATAATTATCATTCTGTACGTATAAATGACAGTCATTAAAAAGAAAATAGTAGAGGAAAATGGAGCCACAGATAGACCCATGGTCTATGACGCTGCTGAAAGTGAAAGCAGGAGTTAAAACCTGGTAATAGTAATATTACAAGAAAACAAACTAGAAATAGTTGGTTGAGTGGATGGTGGCAAAAACCGATACCGAAACCGAAACCGCGGTTTTGTATGCGTGAAAACCGAAACCAGAACTGAACTCAAAAAAATGAAACGGACCCATCCCTAGTTTAGACACGTTAGCGTGTACACTCGATCGTACATAACATGCAGCTGGGAGACTGAGCTTGATATTGCGTTTGTAAAGGTTGTGCTTTTCAACGTGCAAAACCTCATTATAGGACCCAGATCACCCTATAACGTGTTTATTACCTAGGTGTAACTCACAATGCCATTTTTGCACTGCAGTGGAGGAATAGTATAGCATCATCCTTGCAGAGTATCTGCACATTACGTTGTCAATTAATAATTGTTGTGGGCCACCAGTTAACTAGCATTGGCTTAGTTGCATTGCATTCTCATTGTTAACATTTAGCATTGGAAGTATATATATCTTGTATGTATATCTTATATGTATATATCTTTTCATTTGTGCCGAATCATAGGCAAAGGGCTATTTAGGTTATGATGAACCATAGGCGAACAAAGTGGTAGCCAATCACAACGAAGCATGGTGTGACATCTCGCGTCGACACCAACGCCAGAACCAAGGCAGCTTACGAGGCAGATTCGAAGTGAATTCTGTATACATGTGTCATTACTGGCTCTGTTCATACTTATTTTACTTAGAACAAATTTGTTAAAAGCACTTCGGTGCCACATATTCAGCATCAAAGTCATAACGCTGGTGTGTGGTGAGCTTAGAGGTGGTGAGTGCGTGAATTGGGGCGACATCTACTAAGAACGCCAAAGACCAATCTAACCAAGGCAATGCCAGCTTGCTGTGCACCTCCGCGGGTGGCCACAGTGCGACAATGAATGGGGCAGTGTGAAAACATGGCTTCCTACTAAAACGGCGTATGTTAAACCGAGAACAGCTATGCCACATGTACTGTGCAGGTGGGTAGGCCCTTACTTTGGATCAAATGTGATATCCATTTTGTTGATGCTGACTGAAAACCGATTAGGGTTAGTCTTAAGTTTCGTTCTGTAATGACTGAAAGCTGTGAGATTGGTAAGCCATGTACTGACGTTACACTGACGTCCTGAAATTTGACGAAGCATAAAGCATGGTGCACACAGCGAGAGAGGTGTATTTTCATTACAAGGCTTATCAGTACAAATGCCTCCATCATGTCCCCTTGAACGTCTTTGCTCTTTCGGCAATATGGTAAGTAACAAACTCTTTACAATAGGGAACACCACGATGGGTAGAAAAAATGTGTGTGTGGGGGGGGGGGGGGGATCCCCGGGAGCGCCGCCAGTGAGAAATGGAACTTTTCCACAAATGTAGAAAGACTCCTTCCTCCCATTTTTGACGAGGCCCTCATCTTTAGATCTCAGTCCAAACATACCAGGTGAGAGGTTTTCGTCACCACATGATGGGCGGCTCTTTACTCTTTGCCTTCCACCACCATTTCCTCAATTTCCTCTCGTTCTCCTTTGTGTATTTGTTTCACCCGTAGTTTCTTTGAAAAGCTAAGCACTCACTTTGCTAAAGCACATCTTCCACTGCCCTTGTTTTTATCTCCTCTGCCCTTTAGTCCCCCCCCCCCCTTCCTCTCCGTCCTGAATCTACCTTTGACTCATGGTCTCATCCAAATTCAAGGTTCTTTCGAGGCATCCTGAACTCTTGAATTTTTCTTCTTTTCCCCTTTGTTGTCATGGAGACAGGGGTCAGAGAATGTTGGCTTGCTTCTTCTTCCGACTCTTCATGTGAAATCAAGGGTGAAAACAAACGAATAAATGTGGACAGAAAGAAGAAAAAAAAAAGGATTAAGGGAGAGATGCTTTTATGTTTGTGTTAGTCTGAATTTGAGTGAATGGCAAACTAAAATGCCGGTTGATAGGTCGTGTTCTCTTCTTGGATGAGTTCATTTTATATTCTCAGATATTGGCGCTGAAATATGCGATGCTGGACAATGTTGCACACCTCATTGCGGTAGGTGTCCTTCATCTCTGGGTGCCAGATCTCAACTAGAATCTGAAAGAGTTGATCACCAAGGTAGTGTGACAGGCTACCAGCCTCTTTCAGCAGATATGGGATCTAATCTAGACATTATCTCGTTCTCACGGGATGAGCGGAAGTTTTCTGCCATATCCGGGCTTTGCTCCCACACTTGTTTTTCTTTCCGGACGTGTATTAAGGTTTACTTTAATCCTATTCATGTATACGATCATTAGCCAAATAATTTATTTACAAAAAAAGTTGGCTAGGTACACGAGTGAAGGAATGCCGAAATATAAACAGGACAGGGAGACGGTTACTAAGAATAAGAAAGATAAGAAAAAGACGGGTGCCGAGCCGACATTCATCGGCATCCACCTGCCTCCTCTCCCCCACAAAAACTGATCAAACCCGCCCAACGCCAAGTCGAATTTTACAGCTATTCAGCGAGGGAGCAGTAACAACATGCTCAGGCAGGCTGTTCCAAGGGAGCACCACATGCTAAGTAAAAAAGCAAAAGCGACAGCTGAGTCTACAAGGTGCCAATCAAATGATAGCCCCCACCCTCCCCAGAGTAAACTATGCATGATAGGAAAAAAAAGGAAAGTACCGATAAGTAGCCATTTTATTGTGGATTTAAACTCACAAGCTCAATATTCAGTGTTCACTCCATTGGCGTCACGAACAGCTTGAAGACGAGCAGGATAGGAAGGCAAAAGTGACTCAAAAAATCCGTGTTGGTTACGGCCGTGCGGTTATTTGGTGTTAACTCCAAAACCAGCAGTGTCAGCATCATGAACCTTGTTGTCAGGGTAGGGCTCGTCGCCACGCGCATTTTAAGCCCAACCACAAGTCCATGCGCACCTTGTGAGTGGAGCTATTAAAAAACAAAACACGCGACGGCTTCCCCTGGAAGATGCTGCACTGCAGCGCACTCCACATCTGCGTTTAACTCCCATTTCCCGAAGCGCAGCATCGATGTGCTTCTCCTTCTTAGTACGACTAAATCGAGTTGGTAGAGGTTCAGGAAACATCCTTTTTTCAACATTGTCCTTCGAGATGGATCCAAAATTTTCACACAAATTAGTTTACTCTGGGGAGGGGGCTATCATTGTTTGGCAACCCTTACAAGTCAAACCCTGAGACTGTCATCACGACTGAAGTTGAAGTTTCGGTAAAACATGAAGGAAGAGTCGAAGTCATACGTCTCACGAAGTATGGGGAGCTTAAGCTGGTTTAATCTTAAAAGGCGGGGTTGCCACCAAATTAGTCTGTAGCATATAGTCTTATCTAGTGAAGAAGAAGAAGACGGGCTTTATTTAAAACACAACTAAAAGTGTGGGGCTATATGTTGTACTATCTCGTAGCAAGCAAAGGAATGCACAAAGCGATATCTTTAAACACACAAAAAAAACCATGTGCCTCCTTAATTATTGAGTAAAAATTTGGGACGTCCTCGTGCATCTGGGAGCAAACTGTACAGCTTAACGATATTACTGTCGCTAGATGTCGCCAGGGTATTTTCTTTATATAATTCTACCGTGGCACCATCTAGTGCCATTAATATCGTTAATCTTTACAGCTTGCTTCCAGGTGGACGAAGACGTATCAATTTTTTTTTTCAATAAATCGGAGGCAGTTGCTTGTTTGTTGTGTTAAAAAATATTTCTTTGTGCATTCCTTTGGTCGCTGTGAGCAAACGCCAGGTAGAACTAAATAGCCACTCGATGGCGCTATACATGCTCCAAACTTTCGTTTGGTGGCAACCTTCATTTAAGCCTAAAGTAGTTGACCTTTGTTGACCTAGTTGACAAAAAATCATTTCCCATCATTGGCCTAATTTACCAAACCTCTAGTCACTGTTTGTACGTAACTAAGGACAGCTGAAAGTAGTATGAAACATAACTATACGATAGGCCTAAGGGCTCGTTTACGTAACGACAGTTTTCTCGCTCACTAGCTTTTACTTGATCAATACTAAATCTGATGGCTGCTTCTCGTCTTTACCGGACTATGCGTCTTTCGAGTTGTCTATGCGTATTAGTAACCATGGCAACAGCGCAGACGCAAATCTTCTCCTCGTGCCTCGGCGTACAATGTTTGAAACATTTGAGCGTTGATTTATGACAAGAAAACAATTTTTACAGCAGTACAAGATGACGGACTGTTTTTTGTATGCCACCATTCGATGGTTTGCCTTCGATTCGATAGCCACGAAATGGACGCCATGTTGGATTTTGAAATCTCGCTGCGAGACGCTATTTATTCTACCGACGTTTGATCATTGCTAGAAGCTGTACTTTGAGGGAGAATAGCAAATTTTGTAAATAGTGTGAAATGACAACTATCTTGTAGCAATGTTTAAAATTACTGTAGGATTTTGTTCTTTATTCGTGACGGTTGACTAGCAAATAGTATTCGGCGATTGAGAAAGACTTGTTGCCCTAACATTGTGTGGCTCCATCCATTCAGCAAGTGCCAACATGCGGAATTCACTGTCGGTATTAGGGGCCGTCCGTATATTACGTCACACTCTGCGGGGGTTAGTGGTTGATGTATTGTGACAGTTGCGATACAAGGGTGGGGTATTCACAAAATTTGAAGTCACAATTTTGCATCACATTTTGGTTTTCATATTACCCTTATTTTTTTGACATATTATTTAAAAATAAGAATAGTTCAGATGTAATTCCATTTATACACATAAAAAAGGTCCAAGATTTAAACCCATAAACTATAAAACATGAAAAAAACCAAAAAATCAATACATTGAAGTATAAGCAAATATAAAGTGATTTGAAATGTTACGGTGGGGGGGGGGGAGGTGATTGCAGAAGTGTGACGTAATTATTAAGGTGTTGTTTTAAATTTTATGACATTTGTGACAGAGGAGAAGGGGGGGGGTGTGTGTTTCAAAATAGGCCTAAAAGCGCGATATATTTAGCCAACCCCTTAGGGTGATGTAGCGACTGCTCCATTGGAGGTTTTTGTTTTTTGGGATGTTTAATCAATTTTCTCACTTTGTTTTTTTTTTTTGTTTTTTGCGTTTTGTGCGCCTATGCCGAAAACTGCACGGCCAGTGTCTATTCCAATGCAAATATAGGAAAGAACTTCCTGTCGTGATTGCTCAAAAATTGAAGTGACACGTAGTCCTTTTGTTGAGGTTGCTTACACTTGGCAAATCAGCTATTCTTTGTCTAGTCTCATTATACAGGCAGTAGACGAGGTGGCGTTCTGGTCTGGTCTGGTGTCTTCGAAGGGGACCTAACTCACAACTTCCAATAACCTTCGCCGAGTTTTTTCTACCAGCTTTGTGTTTTTTCACCTCCGATATTTGGCAGCGCATGTGCCTCACTGTCGCCATCCCCTTGTATTTCTTTTGGTCGGATTTGGCGACTTCCGTGACGTATTTGGCGTCGCCTCATCTCCTTTCTTGGCCGTTCAGGTGACTGGAGTTTGGCCACTCTTTTGTTTGCCACGTTATATAGCGCTCCGCTTCCGTGACGCCATGGCTTTGGTTTAACTTTGACTGGGTTGCGTGCAACTGGCTTGCTTGTCTGTTAACTGTTACTGGAACAATAGCGTGAATGACAAGGGATGAGACGCCGTTGACGGCCCGTAGCGAAATGGAGAGAGACAGACAGCAATACACTTTCAGATCAGAAAACGACCATGATCCGGGGACGGGTTTTTCTAAAGTATTATTATGAAGGTTCTCTTTGGTTTGTGTGCCTACTGTCTCAATCACAATGCTGTTTCTATTTTGTATAGCCTTGTCATAATATGACGAGTTCCGTATCGCCACTGTTTGTCTCGTTGCAACTGCGGTGGGCGAACTTCAGGTCGATTGATTTGGGGACCAATCATAATTTATCAGAGGATTGGGGGGGGGGTTTAATGAATTTTTTGGACCCCTTGAGGGAGGGGGTGTCATACATTTTTTTTAGGCCCGGAAGGTGGGTGGTGGTCACACACATAAAAGTAAAAAAAAAAAACACTGAACAAACTGACACTTTCAGCAGTCAGAATTTCTGAAAACGCAGAAGCTCCTAGCTCCCCCTCCAAATCATGTAATTTTGTATGAAATTTTGACGCTGTATCCAGAGAATTGCGCCATAAACTCACTTTCTAAAAATGTCTTGCGTCATTTTTCATGTTGCATGTGTTTATGTTGTGAAGGACATGGACATGCCTTACTTGGACAATTTCGAACGACACTCATGTTTATACAAAATCGATAATTTGTGCGGTTTAGCACTCAACTCCTTTTCAGCAAATTTCCCTCGAACTTCAGTCTTGGGAAAATTAAATCTGGAAAGGAGTTTCATGCTGAAATACACAAATATTCGACTTCGTAGAAGCACTCGTGGTAATGAAGCCAATAATCACTAAAATCAAATATAATACATACCGATACATACACACTGAGAACGTTCATAACAAATTACCTCATTATTTGGCATGTACAAACCCTCTTCTCTAAACATGGAATCCTCTGTAAGTCATGTTCGTTATCGTTCGTACGGCAAACCGTGTATACTTGCTAATGCTTTATGTTGAATGTTTGCCATGGGAATTGGGGGGGGGGGGATGGGTGCGTTACAATCCCAAATTGTTTACTTGAAGCGCGTATAACAAGCGGTCAGCTGTATATCTAGCTTGGCATAAAGTAAATATGGCCGAATTGGTGTTTCTTCCGCTCTGCGTGGGATTCTCGTGGGCTTCAACGTTTTCGCCGCGGGTTAAGTGGCGATCGTGTTTCAGCGATATGGCAAATTGCGTTGAACTCCCTAACTGGACCAGCCAACTAGGTTGGGAACTAAGGTTACAGGTATGGCACATAACAACCATTCCTCGCTCAACTGTTATCAGATTGCAAATCTCGCCCAGTCCAAACGTACAAGGCTGTAAAATATTGTAAAAGTCATTGGATTCTGTATTACGTTTCTTATAAGGAAACGGAATTAGGTGTAAATATTAGCATGAGCGCATAAATGCCATCCATGTGGCAGTATTTATGGCAACTTTCGCTTTGTATTCCACAAGGCCGTCCGGGTGAGAAGCAGCCTTTTCAGCTCCTGTTTCCAAGCCAGTTGGCTTAACATCGCCAAAATCTCATTTCACGAAAGCATTGCCTTAAGCGGCTTTATCTTCTTGGCACGGACGAGAACTGGCGTAGGATTGGGAGGCAGGGTAACCAATTTCGACTTTCGTTATTGTCATAAATCGACGCTGCCTCGCCACGTACAACGTACTTCGTGCCTCGAGCCCAGGAACGATCACCTCCTTAATGCTTTATTGCAATGGTTACTGGTTATAAACAGTTAAAAGTGCAATGCTTAGCAACAAGCAGTCACCGAATATATGATTCAGTAAATAAACGCCAGTGAGCGAGATAGATGACTTTGCGAGAATGTTTTGTAAACATACGCCCTCTACGGCAATTTCACGAAATGTCTTTTTTTGCTGAATCTTATAAAAACTGATTGAAGTTAATAAATTTTCCGCATTCGGCTAAATAATTCAATTCGGTTGGCGACACAAACGAGTGGCTGATGTTTATTTGTGTTGATTTTATTAACAATTTATTTTTGGGTGACTTAAAACTCGTTTGGTCGATTGTTCGCCATCACCACAAGCCGTTGCACTTAGGTAGCGTTGGTCGCTTAATGAAGCCAAGTCAACGAGTGAAATAATTGATTAGCTTGCTTAATCGGATGAGGAATGGAGCTACTAACGCTCCCCCTCCACTACAATTCCTCCGCCCCCCCCCCCTCCTTTTCCTCTTTCGCTCCTTTTGGCCAAACATTGATTTTAAAATCGCCGATTAAATGGAGCGTTCTCGCTCGCTGGTCAGGCCAATGTCTGTCTGTCCGTTTCGTGCGAGTGGTGAGTGAGTGGTCACATATGTTTGCCATGTTGAGTTATGCTAAATAAAGGCAACTCGTTCCTTTCCCAACTTGTTTGATAACTTCCAACAAAAAAACATTTTCAGAATAGCTCATTTTCGGAGCCATGTGTCACTAGCGGATTTGACGTTTAACGATTAAGACAGCTAAACTGAAATATGACAGATTTGCGTGCAGATGGTGCAACGTGGTTAACGCGGGGTCCTACGCAAATATGTCAAAAAATAAACATGACATTCACTGGTGAGAAAATAAACTAAAACGGGAAGGTTTACCTTGACCATAAAAAAATTATAAAAAAAATGCAAACAGTTAAAAACTGTTTTTGTCGATAAAAACATAAAAATATAGAGAGCGATGTTAGGCCACAACGAGTGTAGCTCATCATGTTACCAAATCAATTTAACAGTGACTTATTTACATCGTTTCTATGCGAATAATTAGACACAATAATTAAAATATTAAAATTTTAAACAATAACTTCATCCCAATTTTCGTTCAAACTAACAAGTAGCAAGGAGTTCGAGCGTAAATTTGCATGAACTTATTGTAATATGTAAATTGTAATATTTTAATTATGGTGTTTCATTATTTCCATAGAAACTTTGTATGCGAGTTACTGTGAAACTGATTATTAGCCTGATGAACCGCATGTGTGATGGCCAAACTTCGCTCTCTGTATTTTTTTTAATTGGCAAAAATAGTTTTTACCTGTTGGCATTGTTTTAATTTTTTCTAGTCAAGCCAAGCTCCAGTGCAATGAGTGTAAGGGAGGGGGTGGTGGGGGGGGGGGGGGAGATTGCATTCACTGTGATGTTCTCCAGAGGAATCGGAGAACATTACACTGGTCATATTAAAACCCCACAATAAAACCAGTTACAGTGGTACAAAACACGCACTTAGTATTGTTACTTTGGTTTTCAGGAATCGTATTAACCAGAGTTTAACACGCAAACCAAATAAAACAAGTATCTCACTGTACATTTGCACATCTTCAGTGGCAACTTACAACCACCTTCATGCTGTCTTACATGCTCCAACGAACTTTTGACATTGAAAACTTTATTACAAGTGTACAGTGAGATACTTGTTTTATTTGTTTTGCGTATTGAACTCTATTGATATGATCGGCTACAGTGGGTTTTTCCACCTATTTCACCTGTTTTTTACTTACCTGTATTAAAAATGATCTTCCCAATGGCTAGATCCTAAACGAAAGCAACAATTAACCTATGTAAAAGATTAGTATTAACTTTGGTAATAAATTATTAATTATTTCAAACTGTTTGTTGTTAACTGTTTGTAAGAAAAGGTTTTTGTTAAAAAGTGGTGTTAACATTACAATGGTGAAGTAGTATTATGTTAGTACTTTAACCTAACCTAACAACCATTAGTACTCTACCTGTTAAACACTCATGCACTGACAGAATCCTAAGTTAGGCCCGATAAAACTCAATAAAGCCTGATGAAAGGCAAAAAACCCAATAAAACATGAAAAAAGCACCCATTGTTCATCAAAAATCCGATTTGATGACAAGTAAGGCCCACCTTGTCCTCAAGTCATTTTCCAAACTCAATGCTCAACTTTTTTCAATCCAGTTCCTTAGGCACGCTATTCAGTATTGCTCAAAAATCACTAGGCCTTGTTACGAGTCCTTTTTCTCCCGTGTCGAGATCTGTTAACGCCTATTTATTTACCTTACCAAGGTCGTCTTTTTAACGGAATCTTCCTGCAGCTGCAACTAGAAAAAACTGCGGGGTAAATGTCATTCTCGCAGTGCAATTTGACGTGATTTAAACATGACCCTGTTGAAGTTTGCTGCCTTGCCCGTTTCCACCAGATGTCATGATTTTAGACTATACTGCGCAACTGTTCGAAGTTGAACATTAGACATATGTTGTTCTTGGAGAGAGTTGTTCCACTTTGGAACTGAATGAAATAGTGCAAGCACTAAGATGTAACTGATTAAAAGTAGAAATCCAGTGGAGTGCACATAAAATAAACAATTAACGACGTTTCGAAGCAAACCCAGCTTCATTTCGAAGCAAACCCAGCTGTGAGAGAGCTCAGCCTGTTGCTGGAGGTTTGCGGATCTGGTCGAACCCCTGGAAAGGGGACCGTGGCAAAGTCCCCGCCAGGACTGCCGGCCAGGGTAGCGTGAGAGGCTACCATGCTCCTTCAGCGGCTATGGGATGTATTCTGGCAAATTCTGGACAATCTTTCGGCCCCGACGATGATCGGAGGTTTCCCGGGTCGAATTCCTGGGCTGGCACCTCCCTTTACCAGATGTCTTCTTCTCTAAAAAAATCTGGTAATGTTCAAAATTGAGCCGGTTCAGCCATACAAGCATTAATTGCTTCGGCTGACATAAGGCTCGTCAAAATTTAAAAAAAAAAAAAAATTATCAAGTAATAAAATATACGGATAAGAAGCCAAAGTCAAGTAAAACACTTTAAAATTCATAAAACCATAAAAACTCAAAGCACAAGAATAAAAATACTAAAATAAATACACCTAAGTAACTTAGAAACTGCCAGCAAGGAACATGACGTTTTTATGGATTTTCAAGTGTTTTACTTGACTTTGCCTTATTAGCCGTATCGTTTGTTGCTTGATAACGAAGCGGGGATTGCTTCGAAACGTTACACATAGTTTATTTTATGTGCACTCCACTGGCTTTATTTTTAATCGCCAATTTGGAGCAGGTTTTCCCTGCAACCGATTCCTTCAAAGCAACTGGGTAAGGTGGCCATCGCCCATCCTTTGAAAAAAAAACAAAAAAAAACACATGGCTGAATTGGCTTCTACATGTTTGCGTCTAAGAAGTAGAAGATAAAAAAAACATAATGTTTAATGTTGATTTTAAATTTAATTTTTTTTTTTTGAATTTATCCAAATTTAACAAGCTGTCAAAAATTAACTTGTTTGTTGAAGCATCGCGTGTGTGCACAAACCGAAACACGTTTTCCTAACTTGAATTTATTAACTTGTCGAACTAGAATTATTAACCCGACCACGTCGCAGGATTGTGAAAAAATAAAAAGCAACTTTTAAAAGAAAAACATAAAATTCTAGCTCTTCCCATATGGAAGCAAAAAAAAAAAAAAAAAAACTGGCGGAGTCGCAGAAAACTTTTTATTACACCAAAACAGACATGCAATTCTATACCAATAAAGAAAGTTTAAAAAAAAAGTAACTTAGCTTCACATGTAACGTTCCTTAAGCAAAATTTAAATAAGACTGCCGAAGTTACTTTAAATTTTTTGTTTGTTTTTCAACTTTTCTTATTTCAAGATTGGCGTCTTACCCCAAAGACGGGGACCTCTGCTGCCGTACTTGAAGACATATGGAGCGAAAGCAAACCTGATGCCATCTTCCAAAAAAGGACCAATGAATACCAAATGAATATTTTTGCTTGTCGTTGGGTTTCATGTTTTAAAAAAAAATACACAGAAAAACTTTTAAGGAAAACCTTTTTGTTCAGATGATGGGATGCACTAACTTTTGGGTTTAAATTTCATAGAGAAAAGGAATTTCACTATTTTTTGGCATAACGCAAAGTGATACAAAATAAATGGTTGGCGAGGGGGGGGGTGGAGGGGGTTAGAGGACAGTAACTAATTATGGTTTGTAACTAAATTTTCTTGAGAAATGTAGTGGGCATTAAAATACAAGACAAAAAAAAA